>LGRX02032561.1:0-11168 GCA_001247695.2 Cymbomonas tetramitiformis | reverse complement strand
GCGGCGACATCGGCACATCTTCAATTCTCTCAATTTGCTCTACGCATGATTTGACAGGCAGTGGTACCAGCTCTCCTGGGCGCTGTGACGGTGGCACCGGCTCTCCCGGGCACTTTCAAAGTGGCTAGAGTTACCGAGATTGAGATTAGCCTGCCTCCAGAGTTTAACCCTTAAACCGTTTCCTGGGTCATATATGACCCAAGGGTACCTAAAATTGATTTATGAAGCCGTCTAAAATCCAAAAATGCTTTTGAAAACAGTTTTGAAAAGGTCTCCCTTATGCGCATCAAACTGCGTGCCCAATGTCCCTCAAAACTGTCGCATGCTTCCAAGCTCGAACGATGAAGAGTGTGAAAATCGTTTGACACAACACACGGTTATGGTTTGCGCGTATAAATACGCATGTTCAACCCTATTTAGGTCACGTTACATCTTCAACACATAGCTAGGCGTTATGCAAAACATGCTAGGGTCATGATTAGGGTTTACACGGGGCAGTGAATACGCATTCAGCGCCGCAATGCGTGAGATATACATTCATTGGTGACATCACACTTTCACTCGATGCTCAATTTTGAACAATGTAGTACGATGCGCCTTTGAAATACGTTTCAAGTGGTATGCTCAAAACGCAAATCGGCCTTCGTATGCGGCGGGTATATGGAAAACATTGACTTCAACCAAAACCAAAAATAGTTATGACGGTTTAGGGGTTAATGCTGTTGGTTCAGGATGCCCCAAGATGGGCTTGATTTAGGGTTTTAACTGTATCCGTATTCTGCAGTATGTCTCACTAGCTGCTAGTTTCGGAGTTACCCTGCCAGAAAGGACAGGTTCTCCTGTAGGATGCTTATTTCCACCGAAGCTGAGTAGGTGTTTGTTTCGGTTCCGTGACCACCTAGTTTGCCAGTCACCACCCTAGGTGGTGTGCTGGAAGTGACGCCCCGACTGTCATTCCTATAGTTAGGGTGTATGACTGTCACCGGTCCCGGAACCCTAGACCCCGAACATATAACGGGAATACTGAGTATTCTCTTTGTTCTATTCTGATTACCACCGACACCGAATATACAGGCAAGCTGATATATTCAGCACACCTGCCGTGGGCGCTAGAATGCGCCTAGACTCTATTTTTGCTAGGAATGTGGGTGCTCGCTATAAGAGCACCCCGCAGTCAGCGAAAGTTGTACTCGCTGCTGCTGACAGGACACGCGGCAATGCCGTTTTGCAATCATCCTGGGACACTGACGTCGTTAAGCGTGTTGCAAAGGACACCTTAGGTACTAAGGCGTCCTCATTTTCCGGAAGTGAACCGCATCGTCAACTTCTTTGGGATTCCTTGGTGACTGCCTTGGAGGCGTCTTTTGTCAACAAGGACACCGCCAACGAGGACATCTTTGACCTCGTGGACGTCACCAAAGAGGTTCACCCGATCTTCAACGACATTTTACTTCGTGCGTTGGTCTCTTTGACAACCGACGCCCCACTCTCCAGCTCGAAGGTGGGTTGACGCTTCGGCTCGAATCTCTCCGCGCGACGGTAAGCGTGCCCTCCTTGAAATCACCAAGCGGTTGTTGCCGCCTGGGCATCGGCCGCTCCGCCACCACGAAGAGCTCTTAAGCATTTCTTTTGGTTCGTCTGTTGACCCTGAGCCCTTGGTCGCGCAATTTGACGAATGCCTGAAGGCTATCGTGGCTAGCGGAGCGGGCCCCCTGGACGACGAAGCCGCCAAGAGGCAGCTCCTGGCGGCGCTGGACGCCGAATTTTACAAGGAGGTAATTACCCCGCTTCGCCTGGACACTGAGTTGGCGAAGGTGAGCATCGAGGAGGTTTACACTCACATTCTGGAGGTATGGTGGTGTGCAAACCCTAATGGCCCTCCTACCCGCCCCAAGGCAGCCGCGCCTGTCCCGACGCACACACCTCTCGGGTTGGCCTACGCGAGTAACGAGCAGAATGACATTACGGACTTCCTCGAGGAGTTCGCTCGTGTGATTGGTGAGGCCACTAACCTTCTTGCCTCCCTACGACATGACGAGCGGGATGTTTCACGAGACGCACCGCCGCCACGGAGAGACTCTCACCGTCCGCATGGGGGCGGTGGTGTGAGATTTCCACCGTCCAAGTGGCGTGATGAACGGAACCGTCGTACGGACGGTAAATTTCACGGACGTAATCGTCACGTGGGATGGAAGCACCGCTTCGGAGCGTCCCCACTCCCGAAGGGCGGGAATTGGCCTCAAGGTATTAGGGCGCAGGGTGCTAGGAGCATCTCGTTTCACTCCGCATCCTCAGCATTCGTACAGGAGTGCCCACTCTGCCCTGGACACTTTCACGACAGTGCACGTTGCCCTGAGGTGTGTGGTTCGTGCGATGTTGACCTACGGGATGCCGCCATGGACTTGGACGAGGTGGTTTCGGCCTTCCAGACGGCCTTCGACAACGAGAACGACGAGGAATTCGCTGACCTGTGCCACGAGCACGACCAGCCACTAGTGCGTACCGATCCTGAGCCCTTCACCTACCCGGTGCGGCACGACGTGGGATTGCGTGCCCACTATGCGGGCTTGGGTCATGGTGCTTCGGACGCCGGCATGGAGGGTGTTCTTTCGGATGCACGAGGCGTCCTTGAGTCACTCCGGTCTGCGGCTACGGCTGCACAGGTCGGTGGTGCTGCCGCCGCTGGTAAGCAGCCACCACTACACATCGGTACTCTGTCTGTACCGCAGGTGGTGTGCGATGCGCCACCACCTGACAATCACGAGATCGACACTAACCTATACCCTATTTCGGCGTCGGACCCTGCTTCTTTCGGGTCTCCTTTCGAGGAGCCGCTCCATGTCTCTTTTACGGACCGTGTAATGCCAACATGCCCTGACACCTCCCTTAAATTGTGCTCAATTGACTCGGTACACGAGTCGATTCACCCGGGAGAGCTTTCCGTGATCGACGATGACGACGACTCCGACGGTTTCTCCCATTCCGGAGACGAGATTCCCTCGGCCCCACCGACTGCACGGTCACGTGTCGGTGTGGCAACATTGCCGGGGGTCTTCTCATTTGCATCTCTAGCCCTGCCCGCACTCATGTGTCTTGCATGTGCGTCGGTGGTTCAGGGTTCGGTGGTGCTCGATCGAGCCCCTGAATTCACCGCAGCAGTACATCCCACTGGGGTGACTGCCAACAGTCTGTCTGCCTTGACGTACACTCTTCCTATCGGCATTCTTTTTCCTTCTGAGGTTTCGGCAGGTTTGAATTCTGATTTTCAATTTTCGGAGTTCCTAATTTTGCTCTACGAATCTTTTCCTGCCTCTGGCTTCTGGTCTTGGCTTCTGGATTATGACTCTGGCTTCTGGTTCTGGACACTGGTCTCTGGACTCTGGTTCGGGATTATGACTTCTGGACTCTGGTTCTGGTTGAACATCTTTGACACTGACAACTTCTTCAACTCTGGTGGACTCTGCAATTTTGTAGACCACTTTGAAAGTGGCTGAGTATCTGCAAAGTTGAGCTGTAGGAACTTGGCTTGAAAGCAGTATCCTAGCAGCAGTTTTAAAAAGGGACCGCCCTGGCTAAAGCACAGGCCTCCCTCTAGCAGTTTCCAGCTCCTAGCTGTTTGTTGTTTCGGAACTTTGGACTTTGTCTGTGAGCCGCTCTCTGCCACCTGAACAGCACTCCGTACAGTTACAGGGTGGTGTGCTGGATTCAGTGCACCGTAGGTCATACCGTGCATGACTCCGTTCGACTGATGTACCAGTACTCGTACAGTACTTGGTGACAGATACCTAGGTCACAGATGCATTATATATTCGTTTACCTTTATAATCAGTTTACACTTGTATGAAAAGTATTCAGTGACCATCCCGATATAATACGGTATATTATATCTCACACATGAGTCGGTATAGAGATCCAGAGACTGAGCCTAAGGAACCAGATGAGGATTACTCAGAGGATAATCCCCCGCCTGCATTTACAGATCCAGATGATGGTCAGGCCACCGCAGCATTAATTCCAGCCGCAATTGTCCCTATGGTGAAAATTAATCCACCGAAGGAGTACAAAGTCGGGCAGGATGCGGAGGTTTGGATGGATACAGTAGACAGATATTTTCAGTTTACATATCCAGGTGCATCAGATAAAGATCTCATCACAGTCTTCCTCACGTCCATTCAGAATAATGACAGACACTACTTTCAGGTCGTGGCTAAAACACCAGATGCCACGTATGAAGATGTCAGGAATACATTCCTCAGACAGTTCGGAAATCCCCACAAGCGGCCAGTTGCCAAAAAGCATTTAATGGCACTGCAGCAGAGTAACCAGACTTTTGCAGATTACCTGCGCACATTCACATCACTGGCTTCTCTAGCATCAGTTGATTTGGATGATGTCTTGATTAAGGACAGATTCGTCAGTAACATGGAATCAAACCTTCGGAAACAGTTTCATCTCAGATTCCTGACAGAGGATGAAAGGAATAACTTGTCGTGGGCACAGACCACACAAGTTCTGCTCGATTTGAATTATGTAGTTCATTCGAAGCAGGCAGAGACCCTTCACTATAGGGGACAGAAGGAACAGTCAGGAGGCCCAGTCAGGAAAGACAAGGACAAGGGCCGTGGCAATAAGCCATATGACAGATCCAATCATAATCGAGGCAACCAGAATCAGAATGCCAACCAGAATTCCCAGAGGAATAAAGGAAAAGGCAAAGGAAAAGGCAAGGGAAAAGGAAAAGGAAAGGGATCAGCATCAACTCCTTCCCAGCCTTGTCAACGTTGTGGTCGAACCGCAATCACGTCACAAAGGATTGTTTTTTCACCAAGACACCAGAAGGGAAATCCATAAAAGCCAATCCTCCAGCTCAGAATCCATACAAAGGACAGCACCAACAGAATAATCAGGGTGGCAAAAGTGAGTTTAACAAACTCCTAAAAACAGTCAACACCCTGGTTAAGGAGCTACAAAATCAGCAGAGCATCAATGCAGCAATTGCAGCCCCGGCTCCAGCTCCAGCTCCAGCATCAGCTCCAGCTCCTCAGGGAAACTCTCCGGGTACTGCACAGGTACCAGTGATGAGGGCACCCCGAGGATAAATCAGCCTAAAAATGCCACTGAAGCAAGTGGCCGGGTTGAGAGTATCTCAGAAGAAGTCCTTTCCAGTCTGACACTACAGTTCCAACAGATGGATACTCCCTCAGAACACATCGCACAGATGCGGTCACAGACATCACAGCTGAAATCACAGAAGAAGCTGTTGTTGTACAAAGGGAAAGTATATGGACAGAGTACTCACATTTTGGTAGATCCAGGAGCTACATCGTCATTTATCGACAGACAGTTTGCTTCTCAGCTTGGTATATCACCAACAGACTCATCATCATTCTCAGTGGGATTGGCTGGAGGAAGCCAATTACCCTGTACATCTTATCTTCCCAATGCTACATTCACGCTGGGTAAGTATAAGGATACAGAAGATTTCTATATCATTGACATGAAACCCTTCACAGTCATCCTGGGACAGGATTGGTTGGAAAGAAGGAACCCACACAATGACTTCCAGTCCAAGAATATGACGATCACCAGGAAACATTCATCAGGTTCCAGTGTTCGTACAGTTCTGTCCAGAGTTGAACAGACTCCCGATTCAGATGACCTTCCTGAAATGGAATTGGTCAGTGCCACCACTATGAGGAAGCACCTACGTCGTATTCGATCCAGTGGGTCGGCTGAAGAAGCCGTAGCTTATCTCTTTTTTCTCTCAGAGGTCGATGGTGAATTGGTCATGGCAGCAGCAGACTCAGACACCACTATGGAAGACCCAAAGGTCACAGCAGCACGTGATCTAATCAGAGAAGACTTTTCAGATATTTTCCGAGAGGATCTTCCAGCTGGCCATAGGCCAGAACGGTTTGAAGGTGGATATCATCGCATCAACATTGAACCTGGACATAAGCCACCATCACAGCCAGTTCGTACTATTCCAGTGCCTATGATGGAGGAGCTCAAACGACAGATCATCAAATATGTCGAGCTGGGTATCCTTCGTCCATCATCATCACCATATGGATGCCCAATCATTTTCGCTCCTAAGCCAGGGGGGAAGTGGAGGATGTGCTGTGATTATCGAGCCCTTAATAACATCACCATAAAGGACACGTATCCATTGCCACCTCATGATACCCTTCTTGAACAGCTTAAAGGTGCACGATGGTTTAGCAGATTTGACTTCAATCAGTTCTTCCACCAGATTCATATACACCCAGATGACATTCACAAAACAGCGATACGTACCAGATACGGTTCCTATGAGTGGACAGTAATGCCTTTCGGGTTAACTAACGCTCCTGCGACCGCTCTACGTGTTGGAAATCGAGCATTCTTTGACTTCATCGATCAGTTCTTGGTCATTATCATGGATGACACCATAGTGTACAGTCCAGATTTTGACAGCCACGTGAAGCATGTTCGACAGTTCTTACAGCGTTGCAGAGATCATCAGTTCTACATCAGGCCTTCTAAGGTTGAGTTGTTCGTCAGATCCATCGATTTTATCGGACACCATATCTCAGAGACAGGCCTATCCATCATCGAAGACAGAATCCGTGCAGTCATGGCTATCCAGCCTCAAGTGTCATATTGTCCAACCGTTGGTAAACAACCTCTACGCCGTATGGCTAAAGATGGCAAGTCATCTCTTCGGTCATTCTTGGGCATGGTCGGCCAGTTTAGGAGATTTATACCAAAGTTCTCCAAGATTGCCGAGCCGCTCAATCGTCTCCTTAAGGATAATGCAAAGTTTGTCTGGGAATCTGAGCAGCAGCAGGCATTTGATAATCTCAAAAGTGCCACCTGCCATGCTCCAGTACGGTAGCATAATGATTTGGGAATAGAAAAGTGCAAAATGGGGAATAGAAATTTCGATCTGTTTTTGGGGAATAGGTTTGTGACACATGCATATGCGTCTAATATCACCGTTTAAATTTTTTTCCCCCACCCCACCTCGGTTCACTTGGTTATTGCAAACATGAGGAAGCCTCCGAAAAAGTACGGCAGGGTGTGCCTTTCTTGCGACAACGGCGGGTATCGATGTACTGTTGAACACACTGATGGTATGCATTTTATTGTCCTCTATTCAAGAAAAAGGACAGGGTAAAGATTCTCCATCAAAAATGAAAGGTGCGTTGCCCTTGCTTTCCACGGTTCCCTTGTACAGTTGACTACATATATAATAAGTGTTAGGAACAACTTTTTTTGCGCAAGCAAGATTACGGGGCTTTCATTGAACCAGATACGGGGCTTTCATTGAACTAGATACAGGGCTTTCGTTGAACCATACGTGGCTTTCGTTGAACCAGGTACCGTACGTGGCTTTCATCGAACGAGATACGTAATGCTACGCGAGTTCCTGACCACGATACCGAGTGTGCAGGCAATTCTGCTTAAATTAGAAAGGGTTGGAAGCAAGATCCGTTCGGAATCTAGGATGCTGGACGGGTCTTGAGAGGGGGGTAATCCCTACGAATTTAGGAATCGTAGGTAGGGCCATGTTTGCCTTGTATCTACCTTGTGTCTGGATGGCCAAAAACCACGACCAGACATGGCCATGTTTAGTCAGTTTTTCAGCGGCGCAACACAACCCAAGTAAGGCCATGTTTGGTCGTGGTTTTTGGCCTTACTTACCCCTTACTTACCTTGTACCTACCCAATGTCTAACGCACCATACGTACGCCCGTGAATGCATGAATCACTTAGAAAATGGGTAGATACAAGGTAAGTATGGCCATGTCTATACATAAACAAGGGTAAGTAGGGCCCTATCTATCATGTATCTATACTCAAGTACTGGGTAAGTATGGCCATGTCTATACATAAACAAGGGTAAGTAGGGCCCTACCTATCATGTATCTGTACTCAAGTACAGGGTAAGTATGGCCATGTCTATACATAAACAAGGGTAAGTAGGGCCCTACCTATCATGTATCTATACTCAAGTACAGGGTAAGTATGGCGTATCATACATAAACAAGAACAGAAAGTAGGGCCCTACCTATCATGTATCTGTACTCAAGTACAGGGTAAGTATGGCCATGTCTATACATAAACAAGGGTAAGTAGGGCCCTACCTATCATGTATCTATACTCAAGTACAGGGTAAGTATGGCCATGTTTATACATAAACAAGGGTAAGTAGGGCCCTACCTATCATGTATCTGTACTCAAGTACAGGGTAAGTATGGCAATGTTTGAATGATTTTTCAATTAAAAATATTTACTGAAAGTGTACATTTTTGCTCCTCTTGTTCCCTTTCACTGCAGGACTGTCTACTTTTCTCTTATTTTTGCCTTTTGCAGAAGGAGAAGGAGGCTCAGGAGAAGGAGGCTCTTCCTTCTCGTCCTCGTCCTCGTCCTCGTCCTTCTCTTCATCCCCCTTTTCGGGCGCATCATCATCCGCCGGGGGTACATAGTCCCCATCCTCCTCGTCCTCGTCCTCGTCCTCCGCGGAGGTTCCCGCCAGTTTAGGCACTTTCAGCCCGTCGGGCTTCCCGGAGTGGTAGTACAACAACTCCTTTCCGTCGTCGTACCTTTGTGTTGCTTGCTCCCATGGCACGCAACACAAGAGGCTCCCCGTAGCGAACCTCCCCTTGAGGAAGTCATCGAGGTGCCTCTTGAACTCTGCCTTCTCAGGCACTTTTTCCTCCACCTGTTCGAACAGGTAGAGTAGTGCCTTTTTGACCCGGTCCTGGTGGACCGGGTCGTACAGAGTCCAATGGAACTCCGTGATCTGCAAGCACACGCGTAAGTTAGTTCGAAGTGTAAACATGTCCGAATATGGCCATGTTTAAGCGGTTTCGTAGGAAAACATTGCAGGTAGGGCCATGTTCGGGTCTTACCTTGATGCACAGCTGGTCGCGTGGGAGCCCCGCCACCTGGTGCCCAAAGTGCCATGCCGGCTTCTTGGGCACCGTCTCCACCACCACCCCGCAGAGCAGGGGGGTGTGGACCTGCGGGGTGAGGTCGTCGTTGTACCAAGAGGTGGGAACATCGGGTGTCCCCGCCTTCCACCTCTTCTCCTCATCCTCCACCTCGTGGTCCTCGCTAGCCATGAGCAAGGCGTGGTCGCCGACCTTGAGGCGGCCGTGCTCAAGCACCTCCTGTTCGGCCGCCCGCTTTCGGGCTTCGGCCACCTTGAGCCCTTGGCGCTTGGGCGCCATGGGCTCCTTGCCCTTGCCCGCCATGGCCTCCTTGCCCTTGGGCCCGGCCTTCTCCTTGCCCTTGGGCTCGGCCTTCTCCTTGCCCTTGGGCTCGGCCTTCCCCTTGCCCCTGGCCTCCTCCTCCTCCTCCTCCTCCTCCTCCTCCTTGGCGTCGATAAGATCCCGCAGGATTGCCTTCCGATCCTCTGCTGCCACGACCAACACTAAGTTAGTTTCAAACATGGCCATGTTTGCATAGGTAGTGTGTAAACATGGCCTTACTTGTATAGTACTTCTGTACTAAACGGTGCGAACAGGGCCTTACTTGCACATAAGAAACGAAGAACTTATCACAAAACTTATTTCAAGCAAAGAACGCACCTTCCGTTGGGACGTCGCCGTTCTGGGTCAAACCCGCAGCCTCCACCCCGGCCTTGATCTCGGCCGTTGTGGGTTGGCCTTTCTTTTGGGAAAACACCTCCACGTTGGCGGTGGTGTATGCATGCCCGGGTATGTTGCATACCCAGACATGCACCTCCCCGCCTTGAGGCGCCACCTCCCCCACTTGTGACGGCGCCTCAAATTTTGCATCAAGGTGGACAACTTCATATGCTGGTTGTCCCCACTTGAGCCCAACGTGGCGGTGAGGGGCATTAGTTCCGCCATTCGACGGCGGAACCTATCCCTTGCCAGGGTCTGTTTATCCAGACCCTGGAAGGGATTTACATGCCCCTTCACCACCATATCGTCTGTGAAATCAAACACAAACACCCCACACGTTAGCATCTGAACTTCCTGCGACAGGACAACATAAAACACAAGCAGGACACTACCCAAACATTGCCCTATTTACGCAGTGTACACCCCCTACCGTCAACTGGAAGGTGGGCGAACAGGGCTGTGTTCGTGCAATGTTCTAACACCCTAGCAAGTGTTTTTCAAGCAGGATTTCGGCTGGGTTACTCACGGAAGACGTCTCTCCTGTGTTGCGCCGCCTCCTTCCCCTCCTTTTTTGCGCTTTCTGAAGATTTTTAACTGAATCCCCTGTGGACTTCACCTTGGCCATCGCAAGGGCGAAGCGGTCAAGCCCACTCCCCTTCTTGCTTTCGGCCCCCGGATCCTCCTCCTCCTCCGCCTCCTCCTCCTCGTCCTCGTCCGTGTCCTCGGAGCCACCGCTCTCGGAGTCGGACGCATTTAAAAGCGCATACTTGCGCTTGTATTGCCGGTACTTTTCCTTGTCCGCGAGCTTGCCCATTTTCGCGCGGGCAGATTTAAATTGGTCGTAGGATAACATGCCGCTCGGCATTTTTTCAAATCACTTACGTTTCTAGGGAGGGAGGTGGTGCTTCGCAGGCAGCAGTAAATTTTAGCCTTAAAACGGTATCGCTCGCTTTAATAAACCGTTTTGACTACTTCCTGCAAGGTAAAGCACCACCTCCCTCCCTCGTATCCGTTCCACGCAGTACGCCGCCTGCGTTTCCGTGGATCGATGAGAAGGGGAAGGGAAGCGGGATTCGCGGTCACTCGAGGTCAACGCATTTCGTATTCGCATCGGACGCCCCAATTTGAAATTACTTTGGCACTTTCGATCGCCGGGCGTTGGATTCGTCGATCAGTCGGATTCGAATCGCGCCGCGCGCATGACCATGCCCCAGGGCAACGCAAGTTTCCGTCGTCTTCTAGTTTTGTTTTTTGTTCTCGCAAGTTGAAGTTCCACATAATAAAGGCCTTTTTTCCAAAGGCCTTTACAACCTTTCAACAAACCGTTTTCACCATTGTAGTCTGCGCCCAAGCCCCCTTCTTTTGAGCTCAACTTTGTTTTTTCACCAAAATGACCGATTTTTTGGCACGCCCGCCTGCACCCTAAGGTATGGTCTAGACATGACCATGTTTGGGTCGTTTCCCCATTGGGTTTTGCATTTGGGGCATTGATTTGGGCTATGTGCGCCGCGGAAGATGTCTACCTTGTGT
>LGRX02032560.1:0-14360 GCA_001247695.2 Cymbomonas tetramitiformis | reverse complement strand
ACATGTGATCAAATCCTTATCATTGACACCTGGATAAGTGAACTGGAAATATCTGTCCACTGTTTCCAACCAGACCTCTGCGTCCTGTCCTGATTTGAATTCCCTAGGTGGTGTCATTTTCACCTTGGGGACCAAACTGGGTGGAGCTGGTGGAGCTGGTGCTGGTACTGTATCTGCATCTGGATCTACAAAGACCATCGGAGGACTGTCTGCTGTATACTCTGCTTCTGGTGCCTGAGGCTCATTGGCAGGATCCTTGTACCGGCTCATATCTGGTTTCATGCGACTCGTGACATTGTCATAATAGCCTATGTGGTCATATCTGGTTAGTGTATCGGCATAACCAGCGATCCACTTCGGGATTTTAAACCGACTGTATGCATCGTATGAACCAAGTATGTCGAAAAACCAAGTCGAATGATCTGGGTTGATATCAGGAACCTCATGCTCTTCCTCTTCGATAGTAACCATCTAAAAACAAAACACAGCACAAAAAATACCTTCAGCTAATTGTCTAACTGAGTGTGTGTGATTTATATGTTATATATGGTATATCTGTATATTATGATGAGGTTATGCATATATATATATATCCACCTTCTTCCCCCCTCAAGGAAGTGTGTGATACAGTGGCAGTTGTCAATTGCCAATACCTCATTCAGCATATATTCCTTATAGGAATTAGCTGTTACAGTTTTAGGGTTGCAGCCCTACAGTCCTTGGGTTGTAGCCCTGCAGTTTTTGGGTTGTTGCCCTACAGTTTTAGGGTTGTTGCCCATAGTATTATCATGTCTATGATGATTTAGCATGATATAATAATACCAAAAAACGAAGTTTTACGAAATAAAACTGGCATTTTAGAGCATATATAGTTACAGTGACCCTGTTACTCTATACAGTGTTTAGGGTGTTACTTGATATCAGTAACCCTAATACAGGTAAAAAATAAGCAGTATAACGTTTTTGCAAAGATTTTTAAGCAAAACTGCATTCAATACCTAAGTGAATGTTAAGTGATTTTCAGAGGGTACGTTACACACCTGACACACACATTCAAATATTAGGGTGTTACAGGGTGTTACACGTGTTATGTCTTTCAGGGATTGTTATTTGATAGATAAATATCCATTATAGCAAAAAAATCAATCCCGAATTTGCAAAAGATTACACGTATTGTATTTTGACCGATTTTTCGTTACAGCCAATATGTTCACCCCTATATATTACACACCTAATATCTAGGGTGTTACACGAGATATGACCATGGTTGTTGTGATTTTCACATACCTCAATAGGTATTAAAATATTATTTGAAATAAAATGAGGTCGAAATTTCAGTTTTGAAATTTATCGCCAGCATTTTTCACCGATTTTACAGCCTTTTTCAGCCATGTTTCGGATAATATATATATCATATCTCAGTGTGTGTGTGTGTGTTGGAAGCTACAGAAATATTGCAACATTCTTCACTTTTGCACATGATATTTTTCATGGCACAACAGTGAATATCTCAAAAAATCAACATGTATAGTGAACATGTAATGTGGGTTTTTCTGATTGAAACTCATGGAGGCAAATGCACTCTCTGGTGATATTTAAGATAATTAAACTGTAAATGAATTCACAGTTGTGTCAGATCCTAAGATATATTTGGATGTATACAACGAGTATATCAAGTGATATCTCTGTGTTCAAATACATCTGGACACTGCTAGATGTAATCTGAGCAGTTTTTACACGACACAATGTTTGTGGGTGTGTACGTCCACAACCACCTTTTGTCAATTCATGTATGGTTGCTGATCTGAGTTGGTACATGCATGTGAAGTGATCATCTGTATCAACTGTCAGAATGCAATGTAGATATTGATGTTGCTCCAGCGATAGTGTGTGGAATGACGAGTGGACTGCACCCAACAGTTACCAGCTGTTTAATGGGTGCAGT
This sequence comes from Cymbomonas tetramitiformis, assembly GCA_001247695.2. Classification (NCBI taxonomy): domain Eukaryota; kingdom Viridiplantae; phylum Chlorophyta; class Pyramimonadophyceae; order Pyramimonadales; family Pyramimonadaceae; genus Cymbomonas; species Cymbomonas tetramitiformis. The sequence goes on along the minus strand of LGRX02032560.1, from coordinate 12,415 downwards.
ATCTTGCCTTCGGGTCTGGAGATAACTCCATCTAGCCCTACAGCATCTTGTCTTATCCTGCTCCCTTATCTATCGCAATCACTGACATTTTCCACGCACATGTGTTTGGAAAATGGTATCTATGTATTATGTATTGATACAATACTTGATCATTACACTTGGAGTCAGTGTATTGTCAACATGTATAATGAATGTTAGTGTTTGTGCAGTGTATTGTGCTGATTAGTACTAGTGTGTGTGTTTACTTGCACACACTTTGCAAGATCTTTATGGATATCACAATATCCTAACAACCTATCATGCAGATTGTCAGCATACCACGTACTAATTACATCTAACATGATATATATAGTTTAGGGATTGTTGTAATTCCATGATAATCTCATTACGTGATGAGTTGCTGATAGATTTTACATGAAGCTCAGGTGAGCATTCCTTCAAGTAATCCACCATAGAATGTACATGTTACCTGGAGAGCATCTCGGCTCCACCAGGGCACGACAAACTAATTATGGTGTTTAGATTACTGTCAGGCACCCTTTGCAACATGGATTCGAATATAGACTAGCATTCACTGCAATATGCTTATGCTCTATGTACTACAGCTGTTATCGTGATCAAGCTGTACAGTATAATAAAGTATGTACCATTTACAACATTGCAATCATTCAGCATAAGATGTGTGCATGATATAGAAGTATATGCACTGTGTATTAATGATTGCTGTAAGTGAAATGAGTGTATGTGTGTGTGTGCTAATCTGCACACACATATTGTGCACAGATCATTGTGCTGCTGATAAGTATAATGCTGATGATCAAAAGTATTTGTGTGGTCATCAGAACATTGGAATCTGCTGCAGTATGATAATAAGGCATTCACAGCAGTATGTATCCACAGCATAGCGATCATGTGCTCTTAGCATTCCTGCATATATACAATCATTCTGCATATGATTTCATCGCGCGTACACATGTGTGCTTCTCACTGCATGTAGACACATTAAAACTGTACGTGCTAAAATCGAGCATTCCTCGCATTTTATGAAATCATGAAAGGTATATATTATGCTGACAGGCCATAAATCATTGCACGCAGTGATTGTAAACAGTGCGTAGAGATGATTTGCAAAAATCGCTGATGTACGTTGTATACAAATGCGAGCGCGCTGCTGATGAAAAGTATGAATTGTCGTCGCCATTCATCAGCATATGATACGAGCGCTGACATGTGTACAAATCAAAATTCTGTCGATGACCACTATGTCATATATTATTCTAGACAATTTTCGAACGTGATTCTTGCAAGCGCGCGCATGCTGCGATCAACTTCTGCAAAATATGTGACCATCGCGCAGTATGCGACCATCGCGCATGCTGCCATCTGCAATTTAGTGATCATCGCGCATCAACATATATGAGGCCGTACAAAAAGCAATTCAGCGCAATCATGAAAATTGCGATACTGCGCTGATGATTTTCCGCGCGGAAACGATTTTGCCGATGATTTATCGCATCTGCGAACATGCATATATCCGCGAACCATTGATCGTGTACATTTCATTGCTGCGCCGATATATGTCATATGCACACCTTATCGCGTATATGTGCGATCAGCTGTTTCTGCGAGTACGCTGCGGAAAATCTTCTCGCGCAATTTCTGTGCTGTCGATATGCGAACGTATATTATTCGGGCTGCAGATATTCAATTTATGCGAACGCTGTCGTATGTGCGCCCTCCTGCAAACCTGCGAACAATATTAAATATGCTATGTCTATCACTGCACCCACTTGGGTTCTCGAGTATCGTGCCTTGACGACTTTGAGAATACCACTGATACGGCTGTAGATACAAGCGCCGTGAATATATTATCAATATACAAAAGAAACACTGCAAAGTTGGACAGCAATGCGAGTGTACGGATGAGCGGGTTTGTGAGTGCAGTCTCTGTAAGAGGATCTGCTGAAGCACAACGCTTCCTCACTTTTATACCTACGTCACCCATCATCTTAGATGGTACCGCCATTGGGTTGTGAACCCGAGACGTAGGTTGAACGACCAGCATGGTAGTAACGACTAGTTCGTTCATGCTGCACATGCGAGTTCTGCGCATGCTGAAAGCTAAAGATGGTTCTTGGTTTGTTTCCAAGATGTATCTTTACTTTGCCATCTTCGAGTTCAATCATACGAACTCTCGATGACAGGGATGCCTGATGATATGACATAATCATCTGGCGACATGTACAGTCATCGTCGACCGTACTGACGACTGTCATAAATGTATGACGCGACTCGACATGTACAGTCATGATCGACCATACTGTCGACTGTCATAATAATATATGACATGACCGACTGTCATAATAATATATGACATGACATGACATGACATGGTATGACATGTATGACATGTATGACACGTATGACATGTATGACAAATATGTCATCGGTCATAACCCTGACAAGTACCCTGGGTATAGGTCCGGGAAATATTTATCATTTGTTACCTGTATGTTTCTCGGTGTCGGCAGACTACCAACACCTAGTTTAGCCGCAAAAATATTAGTTTTATCCCCGATTGCCCCCTTTGTCACAGAGGCCTCCCTCCAAATTTGCGGTTTGTTCAAAAAGTTGATGTGATTCGCGTCTCCGGCTTTTCTCCAAGCGGCCTGCATCAGATGCTCGTCCCAATCGCGGTACCATCTTGAATGCATGTAGTCCGTACGGACGGTGGGGCCATCACGTCCGCCCCGTGCTGCTACCGCGTAGTATCTGGGCAAGAACAGGTATGGTTCTCGGAAGATACACGGTGCGAGGAAGACAGATACGCTGTCCGGCTAAGCTCGCTAGGAAACAAACTGATAATCATATAACTTGTGTCTGGCCGAAGCTTTATGCTCTCGGAAACCCAGACAGTAAACGATGACTGTACTACTGTACTGTACTACTGTACAGTACAGTGCTAGGATGTCACGGACACGAGACGGAAGCAGGGTCAGGCTAGGGGCTAGTCAGAGCCCATAATAACTAAGCCTAAACCCGAAGTCCAACACACCACCCGTGGGTGTGACTACCTAGCAAGGCAGGTACAGGGTATACAGCCACGTGATAATAAACAAACACCTACGTGCAACTCGGTGGAAACCGATGCTGAGATTCAGTAGTTCAGTATCACGTATGACGTATGACAGTGACAGTGACAGTACAGTGACTTCCTACCTGTACTCAGTAGTTCGACTTCGGTAGCTTAGACTGTGACACACGATATGATTGCCTAGTGACGGCCTCAGAGCTTAGATAGCCTGAGAGTCGTGTATTCATTTCTATCTTTTGATATACCCGATTGCCTCGCTCAAACCCTACGGCGTTCAGCGTTTTCACTGTGTCACTAGGACATTCTAGTAACCGATCACTTCTAGCTGGGTGCCGGGGTCTTGACCCGGTCATCCCACTACTGGGCTAAAGCTAATCAAGCTGCCAGGATGATTGACTAGGAACTCAGCCACTTTGAAGCTGGTCAGCGGAGCTGAGTTCAGCGGTTGGGATGTAAACACAGAGTACTCCCGAAGTGAATTGCAGACTGTCTTTCTGAAATTGAGCACCACCAGGCCCAAGTGGGCAAGGCGGTTCCACAACAGCAAGTAAATCAACTGAAGAATTCAGACAAGCAGACTCCCATGGCGGTTTGAACATTGAAGAAAGAGATGAAAGAACTCGATCGTCAGGCGGCCAATCACGGATGTCCAGAGAGCCAAGTGGCGGATCCGAAGCAAAGATACCTCCAGTAGACCGATGGACGGTGACTCCGGGCTCAACCAGGCCCCTGTCACCACCGCCCACGGCAACCAGAGATGCCGTAGCACTGGCCAGCAGAGAACAGCAGAGCATCGAGGACATCAACGCACACCGGAGAAAACTCGGCGGCGCCCGTGGACGGTACATCGGAGCTGCTAGTGGCGATGCCCCCCTGTCAGAGTCATGCTCAAGAGTGCCGAAGGAGTCAAAAGCCACTTGCTGCCCGCCGTCAGAGTCATTGTCAGAGCCTTGGTCGTTGTCAGAGATTTCAGAGCCAATGTCAGAAGCCTCAATCCTCATGCCAGCAAACAGTGGAGCCGGTGCAGAGTCGCCAAGCTGGAGCGATGGGACAGAACCAGGCAAGCCGAGAGAGCCAGGGACAGCCATTGGTGGGTCATGAGCCGTAGGCACACCACCAGCCACGAGTGCAGAGGGATCCCGAACCGCAGGCGGTGGCGGAATCGAACCCCGTGCACCCGAGTGGAATGTGGCTAGAGGAAAGTGAGCCACGCCGTCATCGTCAGCCGCCGCATCCCGAGCGGAAGCCGCCGCATCCTGAAAGTGCCGCAGAGACGTGGGCTCAGCCGTCACAAAAGAATGCGCCGACAGCTCGCACACCTCTGGGCGACCCTCCATCGTGCAGAGCGACTCGAAGGCGTGCTCATCCCCCGCGTCATAGAAACGCTGGAAACGAACAGCCAAGCAGTCAGTCTCGTAGTCTTCAACCGCACTACAATAGTGGGCAGAGTGAAGACGATGTCACCCGTTGCCTGGGTTGACAATGAGCACGTTGGCCAACTTGTTGGCCGACGTGTCATTGTCAACCCAGGCAACGGGTGACATCTAACTTGTCTGCCGTCGATCCCCTACTGACTTTCAGATCGACAGTTCATTAGCTATCCACATAGTATGGCATTCCACAAAATTGTCAACCCTTGCCTCAACATTGTCAACCATGCCCCTTAATCGTCGTCCATTTATTCAAATTACTTTTGACTCTACCGTCGATCCCCAGCCTGTTTTCCGCTTCTCGACTGACTTGATATGCGGCAGGTATAAATCGTTTACGCAAGATTTACCTACAATATAAACAAGTATTTCACGTTCTCCCATCCAAGGTACAAATTATACAGTCTTCCCACCTCTTAATTTTTACTCAGATTATTTCACTATACAGTCCTCCCACCACTGTATTTATACTCGATACTGAATTTCACTATACAGTAGTATACTGAATTTCACTATAGGAATTGCAGGAATTTCAGGACTATTTATACAGGAATTCACTGTAGGAATTTCAATACAGGATTCAAATTCAGTAGCATACCTGGACTTCACTATGCAGTCCTATACAGTATGCTACTGAATTTCACTATACAGTCTTCCCACCATTGAATTTATACCAAGATTATTTCACTTTTTCCCACCACCGATTTCATATGTACGTTTCCAATTTCGAATTTTAAGTTTTGAAGGTGATGATGATGGCCGATCGAACGTGATGACCGATTTTGAAAGAGCTGGCAGAGTATTTCGCGTCGCGCCATTGGTGTGTATAATTTCTGTTGCAGCCCACATCCACATCGCATCGGCGTCTTTGATGACAGTGTCACCAACTTTCATTTATATGTGAGCTTTGCGGCATTGCGGGCTTCGCAATCTAAATATAGCATAGTGTGACAGGCTGACGACGTTTAGCGCCCGCAGAAGGATATGTATGTATGTATGTATGTGTATAATTTCTGTTGCAGCCCATTCAGGCGTTTTTTATGATGGTGTCACCAACTTTCATTCCGGGAGCTTTGCGGGCTTCGCAATGTAAATGGAATGCTAAAAGAATAGTGTTACTGTCGCTGATGCCGCTTCCCACAGATTGTATAATTCCTGTTGCAGCTCATACAGGCGTCTTTGATGACAGTGTCACTAACTTTCATTCTGGGAGCTTTGCGGGCTTCACAATAATAGAATAGTGTGACAGACGCCGTCTTGCGTCACGCCGAAGATTCCATATATAGGTGTATGATTCCTGTTACAGCGAAGTTGTGAATTGCCTTTTATTAATCCTGAAGGCATTAACCTGTATTTTAATATTTGGTATATGATTTTACAAAATATCACGTCATCATTTTTATTACGTAATATAATGTCATCATCGAATTTCGATGCGCGCGATCCATTATTCATTATCCCTTTGTGTGTTTTATAAAGGTTTTACTAATTCTCGGCTTTCATCATCAGTCGCCCGCGTGGCGCAGTGGCTTAGCGTGTGGTGTGGGGTGCGGTTGATGCGGGAAGCGGCAGGGAACAGGATCGAAGCTAGCTGGGAGAGAAGCAAATGCAGTCGTGGAGCAGCGGTATAGGCGCCTCGGTGGGCCGCCCCGGAGAGCCGGGGGGGTCGCCGGGGCGTGGGCGAGGCAGGGGAGCTGAGCTGGAACACAAGATCATTTATGCTCCTCAGGATATTTTCTCAAATAAATTATTTTATTATATTCGAAATTCGAAAATTCTATTTTGTATATTTTCATTTTTATATTTGTATATTTTTATATTTTGCTTTTTTATTTCCTGTATAAAATTATATAGCACGGCTTGACAAGAACCCTTGTCCGCAGACGTGTCATCCGAGTTGGACCAACCAGAAATTAGCATTTTAGGCAACGGCAGACAAAGGCATCCAATTGTCACTTCTGGATTTCGGGAAATGTCGCGACATTCCCCGTAATCATCCCGATGCCCTTCACGAACCGAATCGCAATGGCACTCCCAGATGCTACATGAAAATATCGACGGCTGCATCTGGAAAATATTCAGGAGGTCTTGCGATGTACACCCAACGATCCTCTGCGACACTGATCCTGCAGTGCACCTCGATACCTTCTCGAATATCGCCCAATGGAATCCTCGTGTGACATCGGGCGTTGACATGCAGGCCATCATTATGAAAGGCTCGGGAAAGAGTTGCGTACGCCAGGTCATTTGGCACGTGGTATCGATAACCAATAAATAGATGTCGCGTGGTACTCTTTTAAATTCCGCCAATAAAGTAGCCGCGATGTAATCAATATATAAAAATTTCTTCAAAGATGTCATCAGTCGATACAATAATTATATTGTCAATTCGATCTCCGAAAGTCATGACGTGTCCGACCTCGCGTCAATGAGGTCAAACACGCTCGAGAGTTTTCCAGTGTCGGCTTTTGCAGAATCGTGACCGTTTTTGCAAAATCTGTCCGTTTTTGCAGTGGTGAGTGTTCAAATGTCATTTGTTAAATATGCAATTTTAAGAATAACACGGAACGTTTCCCCCGCAGTGTGCCCCTGTCGAGCCAAAACAAGATTACTTCTTAAGAACATGTATTAATCTAAGCAAGAATTTCCTATTGAATATTATCACATATTCCTACTAAGTTTATCGATACGCGCATCACGTAGAATGATACCCGCAATCGCAACTATTGGGGGTTTTAGAAACTCAAAATTCCGTTCGCTATACCCGGATGAACGCGCCAGCCTACAGTGAGATGTATGGTTGACTGACGAGTCTGTCCAATTTATTTCGGAAAGATAACACACACCAGGTGCTATTTTTGCAAACAATTCCCTCACGCGATGCGCATGCTCGCTTGCAAGCGAGCGCGCGAATGAGGGAAGAAATCCTAGCGGAAACGTGGACGCAAATGACATCCGCGTTTCCGCCAGAGCTGTCAGTGCAGTGTCAGATGCTCAAAATATGTTGTATATGCATATGAGATATGCGTGATAAAGCCATGCTGTGCATTATGCGTCGCTGCTGCGCGTGAGTCGAGTCAGCGGACTCGACGAATGACAAAATCATCCACCCCCTCTAACGCGCCGCGTCCAGACTCCTAGAATCTGAACGGATCTTGCGCGCGCAAGAAATATGAGGTTCCTAACATACTTTAGAATGCATATGCAAAGTTACGTTGTGTTTGGTAGACGGGATTATTCCAAACACAACGGTCGCTGAAGAGTGACTTACGGGGCGCTCAGTTCAGCGGTCTTGACAGGCGTAAAATGGGACAGTCGTGAGTCGAGAATAGAGAGGTTCCGCAAAAAGGCATCTTTTCATAATTCGGGACCAAATCCCGGTGCCACGGGGGATTTTGTGTCGAGTCACTTCTTGGGTCCTGGCGTAATTCCAAAATGACGCCAGGGAATCTTTCAGTCTCGCAAAAAACGCGAAATCCATTTTTCGTGTGAAACAGTCCGCAGTCGCAAAGATTTCGAATGCTTTCGCGATATCGAAAGTTGTAAATGGCAGCGACGGTCAATTCTCCGCAGTCTTTTGACTGCACTGCAGTAGCATGTGCACACCACATACAAACAAAAGAGCATCTTTTGGGAGCCAAAATCCGTCACATGCATGAAGCGCACGCGTGATTTTCAATTTATATAAACAATTTTCATCCGAATTCGGGAGCGATTTCCCGAATTCGGACGATTTACAGTGTTAAGAAAAAACGGAGCCCTCAGTGTTAATTTTCATTTCACGCGTAAGAATCTTTCCATAATTCGGAGCAAAATTACGCCAACGTCCGACGTGTCTCGTGAAATTGTCCACGTCACCCGTTTTTTGACCGAATTCGGCTTGCGGAACCTCTCTAATGGGGAAGGTCAGTCGAGAATCGGGAAGGTCATTGAGTATGCGCAATTGAGTATGCGCGCCACGGTGTATTGTGTGATCACGTAAATGGATGTACAAATGAGAGCTGCGATGGAGTATTATCTTGTCATGTTAAGTGAATGCACCTCTAGATACGAACTTAATTAGAATTGTCCCATGCTAAAATATGAATTCAGGTTGAGTACTAATTGTTGTTTCCTCATATCGTTACTCAATAAACTTAAGCACATCTCATGATTGAATATCAAATGCACATAAACCTCCATTTGAGCGCCCATAATTATAGATACATCTTATGGCTGAATATGTTCGATATGCATATACCTTGATGTCAGTCAATCTCATGGTTGAATATTAAATGTAGACAAACATCACGATTTAAACCCATCTCGTTACTGAATATTTGTTTGATACGGGTCCCATCCGACGTGGGACATTGTTTTTCGAGCGGATTCCGCAAGGCCTTTGATGGAAACGTACGTGGGAGATCAAACTTGGTCGAAAAAATATGGACCCGGACGTGATTGGCGCCAAAGTGTCCATTTTGGGCATTTCGCGGTCGCCGGCAGGTCGCGTCTGGCGGGTCCCATCCGACGTGGGACATTGTTTTTCGAGCGGATTCCGCAAGGCCTTTGATGGAAACGTACGTGGGAGATCAAACTTGGTCGAAAAAATATGGACCCGGACGTGATTGGCGCCAAAGTGTCCATTTTGGGCATTTCGCGGTCGCCGGCAGGTCGCGTCTGGCGGGTCCCATCCGACGTGGGACATTGTTTTTCGAGCGGATTCCGCAAGGCCTTTGATGGAAACGTACGTGGGAGATCAAACTTGGTCGAAAAAATATGGACCCGGACGTGATTGGCGCCAAAGTGTCCATTTTGGGCATTTCGCGGTCGCCGGCAGGTCGCGTCTGGCGGGTCCCATCCGACGTGGGACATTGTTTTTCGAGCGGATTCCGCAAGGCCTTTGATGGAAACGTACGTGGGAGATCAAACTTGGTCGAAAAAATATGGACCCGGACGTGATTGGCGCCAAAGTGTCCATTTTGGGCATTTCGCGGTCGCCGGCAGGTCGCGTCTGGCGGGTCCCATCCGACGTGGGACATTTTTTTCCGAGCGGATTCCGCAAGGCCTTTGATGGAAACGTACGTGGGAGATCAAACTTGGTCGAAAAAATATGGACCCGGACGTGATTGGCGCCAAAGTGTCCATTTTGGGCATTTCGCGGTCGCCGGCAGGTCGCGTCTGGCGGGTCCCATCCGACGTGGGACATTGTTTTTCGAGCGGATTCCGCAAGGCCTTTGATGGAAACGTACGTGGGAGATCAAACTTGGTCGAAAAAATATGGACCCGGACGTGATTGGCGCCAAAGTGTCCATTTTGGGCATTTCGCGGTCGCCGGCAGGTCGCGTCTGGCGGGTCCCATCCGACGTGGGACATTGTTTTTCGAGCGGATTCCGCAAGGCCTTTGATGGAAACGTACGTGGGAGATCAAACTTGGTCGAAAAAATATGGACCCGGACGTGATTGGCGCCAAAGTGTCCATTTTGGGCATTTCGTTGATTGCCTTAAATATGGTGTGTTTGGAGTCTTGAAAACGGGGCTTCCAAAATTGGCTCCATCTTTTTCGAGTTAGAAATGCATTTGGAAGATCATTTTTAGTTACCAAAAAACTTTTGGGGTCGAAATTCGATGTCCGCGGAGCATGTCAAACTCGATATCGTGGTTTGGGATATTCGGTCGAGAATGGGGAAGGTCACGTATGCGTCTGTCGTCTGTCTCCCTTTGAAGATTCTCTCAACAAAATATATAAACGCAAGTCCCGAGGCTGCACACTGTAAATTTCTCCTTCCCCGGGAGCTCCTGAGGAAATCACGCGATATTCTGGGGAATGTTCCAAGAGAGCCTGTTCGACTGACTGTGTGTCATCGTGTGCGTTTGAATCCAAGGGTTAATTTGACATTGAGGCATCTCGGCCAAGTTATTCGAACTGCAGATCGCGAAAATGATGCAGATAGGATTCGTCAGAGATGGAACCAACATCTCGGTTGGTCCCCTGCAAGTTCAGGGATGCGCCCGCTCACATCCTGCGAGACTTATCCCTGAACGTCCACGACTCGCTCGCGCGCGCATCGCACAATCGAGAAGTGACAATTGGATGCATGTGGACCGCCGTTGGGGCATTCAGCATGCCAGTGCTTCAAACCACTTTGTGCACACACCGCATTTTGGCAGTGGGGCACGAAGGCACCACTCTTCTTGTCAAATGAGACAGGAGGAGCGGTGCCAAGTGGTTTAACACCAGCACGATGATGCTTAGCAGCAGAGCGGGTAAGGTGCTTGCCCGCAGGCGTAGGCCCTTCCCGCTTCTGCCGCTTTAGGTCACGAATGTCCTGTTGCATGCGCTCCAGCTGCCTCTGCAGACTGGACAACGCCGCAGCCAGGTCAGATGCGCCATCGCCGAACGACAGAGCAGAGACAGGGGCGTCAGAGACTTTCAGGCCGTGGCGGAAACTGCTCCCGCACACGAGCCTGAATAGTCAGGAGAGACACGCCCTGCCGCTGGTCAGCTCGAGCCAGAGAGTTAGCCAAATCACGGTATAGCCACGAATCGCCGAGAGCCTTTAGAAATTGCCGCTTCACCGCGTCCTCTGGCAAGTTGTGGGAACGCTGAACGTCCCTCAACAGGCCATTGAACTCGCGGATGCCACGGTCAGGATCTTTGCTGCTGGGGATGCGGACCGCCAGCAGCAACTCAAAAGAGTCAAAGGGTTCCGAACCTTCCTGGAGCATGCGCACCACCTCAAGGGCAGCGCGCTTGCCATCCCCAGGAACGTCGGACCCAGAGGCCTCAAGCCAGTCACGGGCAGGCGAGCCAGGGCGAGCCAGAAATGTCAGAGCCGAGAGCAATAATTCATTTGCCTCATGCCTAGCCTCAACCGCCATGTCAGTCAAGTCAAACAGGGGAGCAAACGCCGATGACTGAAGCACGAATTGTGCGCGCAACTCATGCATTAACTGTGAAAAAATGTCCACCGCGTCTGCCTCTGTCCCTGCAAAGCGCTCCGATTTGTCGCCAAGAATCTTCGTGGCAACGGTTTTGGCAACTTTCCTGTCGAAGTTGTCACGAGCCAACTGCTTACATTTGTCCAAAATTTCTCTTGCAGCTGCGGTGGTCGGAGCTGGCAGCTGCGGAGTGTGTGGCGTCGCAGAATGTTGCGCACCCACATCATCGAAAATAGTTTCTAATCTACGGACGCGAGACCGCGTCATGTTGTTCGTTGCGGTAACCATGATAGAGAGAGACAGGGGAGAAGGTTGAGCTAAACAGGGAGATGGTGGAAGAACGCTTACAGCGGCCGGATGGTCTGTAGAAGCCTCAGCTGACAGATCAAAATTTACAGGTCGTAAGCGAAACCATGAGAGCGGCCAAAATTTGTTACGTGTGGAACGACCTCGCCGGTGCCAGCGGCGCACGAAACAGATTAACTCTCGCTGCGACGATGCTTCCGTAAAATAAAAATGATCCGTCACGAACCGATCTCCTGCGCAGCGAAGGCGAGCACAATGCGTGCCGCCATCACTGCCAAGTCAAAAGGCCATACCGTAAGAATAATCCACCACCGCCCAAGTGGGCGCTCAACCCCTCCTACGTCCTACTTAGCCGAACATGGCAACAGCAAGGCGCTGTGCCATCATCAGAATCACCGGAAAGCCGGTGCGGCCTATAACCTGCGAGGAAGACAGATACGCTGTCCGGCTAAGCTCGCTAGGAAACAAACTGATAATCATATAACATGTGTCTGGCCGAAGCTTTATGCTCTCGGAAACCCAGACAGTGAAACGATGACTGTACTACTGTACTGTACTACTGTACAGTACAGTGCTAGGATGTCACGGACACGAGACGGAAGCAGGGTCAGGCTAGGGGCTAGTCAGGGCCCATAATAACTAAGCCTAAACCCGAAGTCCAGCA
>LGRX02032559.1:0-23111 GCA_001247695.2 Cymbomonas tetramitiformis | reverse complement strand
TTGTGATCACAAAATGTTTACAAGGTACAGGGATACACAAAATATTTACAAAATGTTTACAAAATGTTTTCTAGCCTAACTTTTCGACTTCTTTACTGGCTTTTCATCTTCTTCCTTTTTTCTGTCAACGTTTCTCTTCCTTGGAATTTGAAAAGTCTCCGCCTTCTTGGAAGCGGAACCGCCCTTAACCTTCTCAACCTTCTTCCCATCCTTCTTGTCCTCCTCATCCTCCTCAGAGGATTGCTCCTCGTCGTCGTCCTTCTTGTCGACGCCCTCGCCCCCCTCCTCATCCTCCACAGTCTCTCCGTCATTAGCAGCGGCGGGATCCTCGACAGACTCAACATCAACAACATTAGCATCACCATCGGCCGCGTTCTCCTCTTCATCTTCCGATTCTTGTGCATCTTGCTTCTGACACCCCCGCACGTCCTGGAACCAGTGACGGCTCGTTCCTCTCGTATGGAACTGCAAGTGAATGCAACCTTAGTAAGTGCATTAAGAGCAACGACAACAATTGACAAGCTAAATGCCACTAGATCACTACAAGCAAACACACCGTGACGGGGGGGTATCCACGGTCCCGTTCCAATACCTCAGCAGGCTCCAACTTCAGGCCGGCCAGTTTTCTCGCTGTCAGCCTCTCGGGATACAGCTTCTCCGTGTTAGTAGGCCTTGTGTATCCTGCGTACATAAACCACTTGTTAGACGGCGTCCTTACGTATGTACACCGTCTTCCACCCGTATGGACGGCACAATAAATGGTGTCCACGCGTATGGACAGCAAAACAACACCACGCACACATGAACACATGGACGTTCGCGTAAGTGCAAAAGGTAAAAATGTGAACGTTGCAGGGGAAGGCAGGGAGGGAGGGAGGACTTGCCAGATAACATTTTTCCTTACTATAACTGACTGGAGGTTGTGCTCCAGCATCTCCATCGTTTTATTAGCCGTCCCGGTGCGGAGTTGCTCGGCACTCACGAGCTCGTCCACCATCGACATGTGTTGGGAAAGAATCCGCTCCACGGGGTAAACCTCCCCCTTATCTGGGAGGTGAACGACGAATTCAACGTACAGCTCGTAGGTATCTTTGGGCAAAATCATTGGTTTCTCGTTCAATGAATTTCCCGGCCCGATGGCGGCGACGGTAGCCCGACCAATGACAAGGTTCGGGAGGCCAGATTTGGTGGCCTTTCCGGTGTCGTAACCGGTACCGATACGACCCACGTCCGCCTGGGGGGTGGCGAAGACGTCCACCTGGTCCCCTACGGCCAAGGGGCCCTCGAGGTTGGGGGAGTGCTTCTCTGCCTGCGGGACCGGCTCTTCGGGGACCGTCTGTTGAGGCGCTTCCACCTGGACACCGTGCGGACGACGTGTGGACTAAGTCGTTCGTACGGGCGACACACGCGTGGAAACATATAAGAAAAACAGTGAAAAACTGGCGCTCACTGGCCAAAACGTACACCCCTGTGGACAACGTGCAAACTACGTGGTTCATAAGGGTGGAAACAATCAAGCGGCACAAGTTGAAAAAAGGTTCACATAACCACGAGCTTGGACACCGTTGGACAACGTGTGGACACCGGCGCTCACAGGCGGAAGAGCACAAAAGTTACCTTTACTTCCGGTTTCTTTTCAGGGGCTTCAGGGGCTTTGGCACCAAGCGCTGTGAAGATCTCGAAGTGCTTGCCTTCAGTGAGTGGCTTGCCAGCAGCAATTGCCAGAGCCACCTGCAGGCACGCCTCTGTCTCCTCCGGGTCCGGCGCTTCCCTGTGCCCGTATACCTTGTACCCGGCCGCTGGACCCTTGTACCGGATGTGAAAACCGTCGGGGTAGTCCAGGGTGACCTTCCACTTCTAGCGACCGGGCCCCTCCGAGTTATTTTTCAAATAACTCAACCGGTTGGTGACGTATGTTTTCACCATCCGCAAGGGCACCTGCGGGTGGCGGGACTGGATATGCTTGGCGATTTTGGTGTGGTTGGCCGCCCCAATGACGGCGACCGTCCCAGGGGGTATCAGGCCTTTTTCCTGCCAGTCGTCGATGACCTCCCGGGCGTCTTCCTTCATGTCATTTAAGACTTGGGTGCCCGGGTCCACCACCAACCGCGCTGTATTTGCGGCCTGCGCAGCCTCTGCAGGTTGCGCTGCACCCCCTGCCCCGGCAGCCCCTGCAAAAAGCAGCATTTGCTGCTGCATGCTTTGCATCTGCTGCATCATCTGCTGCATCGCCGTGTTTGACCCGGTCACCTCGACCAAGCTGGTTTGGCGACGGGTCGGTGTCGAGGAAGTGGGGGCGGGGGGTGGTGATTTGGGGTTCTGTGTGCGTTGTCTTGCGGGCTGAACTCGTCTGGTCATGTTGGGAACTTACGAAACAAAAAAGCGAGGAGGTTCGTTTGCTGGAGGACTGTGGGCGTTTCAATTTGTGCCTTTACTTTTGGCGGCGATGGGATGAAAACGGTACTCACGGGCGTGGACAGCGCTGACTTCGTGGCGTTCATCCGTACAGTACGGGCATGAACGTATGGACGTTTGACCGTTGAGTTGGTGCATGAGACAGCGTCTTTTGAAAATGCATGTCTCAATTTCTTTTTTCTCTTTCAAATTGGTATCAGAGTCCTCTCTGTAGGGAAACGCGGTTTTATGAATATAATTTTTGCCGTGCGGCGATTTTTCATCACCGTGGGTGCATGGCCGAGTGGTCAAATGTTGGTAAGCCGAACGCGTTCTCGCGAGGGTGAGGGGTTCGAATCCCCTTGGAGGCATTGGCATCCACGATACCCCTTGTGTTCTAGCGATAAGAGGCGATTGCCGCCAAGGACGCCGCTAGCTAGTGCACAAGGGGTGTCGTGGGTGCCAACCCACGCCTCCATGCCATTTTCAGTTTCTGTAACTCATGGAGACCGTCCGATTAAGACGGGGGGGTTCATCTGGGCCGTCGATTGCATTGTCCGCTGGGAAACAATCCCATTGAGTGCCTGTTCTGGGGTAAATCGCAAGCAGCGAGAGGGCGCCTAACCCCCCTCTCACTTTGTTTTTTTTTGTCCCCACGCTCCGATTTTAGCCCTCCATCGACCTTTTTTAGGGGTGTTTTGTTTTTTGCCATTTTTTCGCTAAGTATTTCTACCCAAATGTCCACACGTGTGGTAAAATGTGCTGTCCGTACGCTGTCCATACGGTTTTATGTTTTTATTTTCCATGAGGTCAGCTTTTTTTTGCGTCCGTGCGTGTAAAAAAACCGTCCATGGGACATGAATCATACGGACAGTCAAGGCTAACTCGGATGGACAGCGTATGGACTGCTAACTGACGTTTCCACGCGTGTGGACAGTTTTCAACAAAAAACGTACAAACACTATAGAGTCGTACGAAAACACGTAATTCACCGTGTGCTTTTGCTATCCATCCATGCGGACTTCTCAAAATGTGTGGTTATTTCCAACCACATGGACAGACCGTCCATGGGACATAATGACGTACGAAAATGTGCCATTTCATACGAAAATTCGTACAAAACCCACATGGACAGCTAACTGACGTTTCCACGCGTGTGGACAACCGATATCATGGAACCGTATGGACTAGAATGCTTGCGGCATCCACACGGACAACACATAGCGTCCATCCATAATCTAACGTGTGGACGACGAGTTTACAACCTTGACGTAAGTGTTGGTGCATGCGCGCATGCAGATGTGACATGGAACGTATGAACATCGTTGTCCATACGCTGGAAACCTAAGCCGGGCGTACGGACACCGTACGGACGACGCACGGACGACCAAATATGCCATTTTGTCCCTGCGTTGAATGCAATGGTGAAAGGTGGTTCTCCAGTAAGCAAACTCTCCGGCACGTGCGTGCCAATGGACTTCATGGTGATCGATCGCCGTCACCAGAGCGACAACAAGATGAGGAGGAGACACAAGAACGCAGTGATGAGGAGGAATTCCCAGAAGATGTTGCCATCCACGAGGCAGCAAATGCGACGATCGAAAAAATCAATCGGCTCTTCTTGGGACCTCAAGAGGACCCAAGCGGAGAGGTAGGTCCTCCTTATCAGCTAAGTCAGCAATTCAGCATTCATCACATCCATGTGTTTTTTGAGGATGTGTGTGTGTGTGTGAGCAGGAAAGTGTAGAAAACGTACAAGCGTCCGCTAACATCGTGGCGAACAATTTCGTGTTGGATCTTCTCGTCTCCCACAACCACCACAACAGCTCGCAGGCCTACTTCGATGCGATTATGAACATTCTGCGTGTTCACTACATCGACAATGTAGCCGATAGTGCACATACTCTCATCGCAGAGGTTCCATCTACATATGCACAAGTGATGCAGAAGTGGAAGGAGATGTTCAAGGGATACAACGAAGTGGACGTTTGCCCCGAGTGCTCCGAATTCTTTCAGGACGAGCACGCCAACTGCGACAAGTGTCCGAAATGCCTGGAACCGAGATACGAGGACGGAAAGACGGTGAACGGGGTATACATTCCAGGTCGAGCTCGCTGTATTTTTCGATGGTGGCCGCTCGAAACGCTGTTCAACGTATTCTTCCTGACGCCGGAGTTAGCCATGCTAGCGCGTACGTGGTGGAAAGAAGGCATGTTGGACAAAGACCCCCGAGCGGAAATACATGGTATACTCGGTGAGTTTACTCTGAAATTTCAATCCATGACTGTGTACACCGCATGGACGTAAGGGCAGTACGTCGTCCGTAGGTACGATTGGCATCGTCCGCCCGTGTGGACAAAGCAAGTGCGGAATTCGTATGTCGTATTTCCCACTGCTCGTGCAAGCTCGTCCATGTAGGTGAACACCATATGGATGGTATGCACGTACGCCGTCCGTACGCACGGACAATGTTACCCACCCATGTGAACAGTTTAATTGCGGAAATCTTAGGTCTCATTTCCCAGAGCTCGTGCAAACCTGTCCATGACTGTGAACACCGCATGGACTATACGTTCATTCGTTGTCCGTACGTGTGTAAGTAGTTATCCACCCGTGTGGACAGTGAGTGTAAGGAATTCTTATGTATCGTTTCCCAATGCTCGTGCAGACTCGCCAGGATTTCTCAACTTCGTTCGCAACAAGTGGGACATATTTAAAGACCCGAGGAACATTGCCATTGTGGCGTGTGCAGGTGGCGTCCAATCCTTCAACGACGGCATTCGCACGGTGACTCCGCTGTGTTTTACGATTGTCAACTTCCCGGGAGAAATTCGCTGCAAACGAGAATACGTGATGACTTGGGGAATCTGGGATGGAAAACCGAAAGTCAGCAGCAAGTTCTACAACATGTTCACCTTGGAGGTTAACAGACTGACTAACGGCGTACGCATGTTCGATGTGATTACCAACACGGTTTTCACGTTCAAGCTCGTGCTGTACAAAATGCTCGAAGATTACGTTGGCTTGAGCGACGCGGCGAGACGATTCGGAGCTAATTCGTACTACGCTTGCCTGAAATGCTGGATCCGGGGTACCGAGAAATCTACAACTAGTCTAACGAAAATCATATATTCCTCACTACACCAAGGACTGCAACCAGGTAAACGCATGACCCCGTCGCTTGTCCCCTTTCCTTCTTCGGCCGTACGTACGGAGTATGTGTGCCCACCGTGTGGACACCCCACGGACAGCTCGTGGATTTTAGCTTGAATCATGTGTTAAAGAACACCCTGTCCGGGCTTGTGGATACCGGCGTCCGCACGCGTGGACGCCTGGAGTCCGATGTGTTCCGTACGCGTGATGCACCGTCTAACTAAGCGCGTCGTGTTGATTTTCGCCGTCATTGAGCAGGTGAACCAATCCCTTTTCGCACCAACAGCGAAGTCCGTGAAACCCAACAGCTCCACGCCAAGATGATCAGAGAGGGACGAGTGCCTAAACAAATCGTCGAGGAATTCATGAAGCAGAGCGGGATTAAGGAACCATGCCCGATGTCAATCATTCCTGATTTTGACGTTGTACGGGACTACCTTCTCGACCTGATGCACATCTTGTACAACCTGATTCACGGCGTCCACTGCGTGATTTTTTGTGATGGTTGGGGACCGAACACACGCAACTATGCGCGGAAGATGAAGGTCCATCGATCGTGGGTTATCGCACCCCCACCCAGAAATGTAAACGATCGAAGATCTGCTGCGAAGCGACTGGCAGGTAAGCTTGTAGGTCGTTTGCGAGTTTCTGCTGTTCCATACGGGTGAACACCGTGTTGCCGCCGGACGGACGGTGCATGTAACCGTAAGGACGACGTATGGACCATCCACTGTATGCCTAACAATGTAAAGTCTTTGCAGACAAACCATCACCGTGGGGACTGTCACCGATCGCAAAGACCGGTGCAATCAAGTGGGTACGAGGTCTGAAGCTCGCGAAAAATATGGGACCTCTAGGTAAGAAACTTCTGCAGGAAAAGTACAAGAACCCGAAAAAAGTGCGGAAGATGAAGGCCGCGGAGCTGGTGGTATCCCTCACTTCTGGGATACTGGGCGTTATTGCATCCTGGCAAAATGCTGACGGGCAAGTTCTCCGACCACAATACGCGAGGTTCGTCGGTGAATTTTCGGTGGTGGTTCGAGAATTAACCGCCCCCTCAATTCATCCAGAGGTACGTTAAGCCTAATCAACCCGTGTGCTTCCGTGTGGATGTTCTCGGACACCGTACGGACGCCGCACGGACGGCGTATGAAGCCGTTGTCCATCCGGTTGTTCCTCCACCATTTACACCTGGCATGTCCCGGTTCGAGATTAAGGTTGCCTCGCATTTTGCCTTTCAGGAAATGAACAAGCTGCAGAGCCGAGTCATGCAGTTGAGAGATGAGATGGAGCGGAACAACTCCCCTGAGGCGTTGGTGATTATGTCGCATCTTCTCGTGCACATTGTCGACCAGCTGAAGGACAACGGCCCTGCACGAGAAATCTGGATGTATGTCTTCGAAGACTATTTCGGGTTGTTGAAGCTGTCCATCAAGACCCGCTCACAACCCGTCGCCAGCATGATGAAAGGACTGGAGTTGCGGCGAACGGTTTCCATGGTTGCTGGCATCAAGCGAATGCATCGAAGTGGTCGAGCTCCCCAGTATCGACCTCCTGCAAAGCAGAACATCTTTGCAACGAAATCAAGCACTGTGCGGCCAACCGCTGGTGAGCACATCCCTAAGTATCATGTGTGCCATGCATGTTAGTCTTTCCATGCGTGTGGATGCTTTTTAAGTACGTGTGCACGGAGTCGTTCACACGTGTGGCCAGCGATCCATACGCACGGACGGTACTTTACTATTGTCCGTTTGGTCAATACCACCTGTTCAAGCGCGTGGACGAAGAGCCCACCGTGCGGACGACGTCGTCCATATGTGTGGAATACCTGTCCGTACGTACGGATGGGTTTTCACTATTGTCCGTTTTTTTTTCTCTTCAGTCTTCTTATGAGGCAACTAATTCACTTGCGCGGCGTCAATCGCAACAGATGACAGAGAAAAGATTCAAGTCTACCTTCGTACCGAGTTCCCCGAGTACGACACTCTGTGCAAAAAGTTCGACGACACACTCGACTCATTCAACAGGTACCAACTTATGTGCATGTCTGTAAATTGTGCGAACGCCACGTGGACGGCGTACGGACGGCGTACGGACACCGTATGACAACGTACGGAACATTGAGTCCACCCGTGTGTACTTGCGAATGCAGGAACGTTGGACAACGGAATCGTCGCAACCGACGGGCGGGTCGTCGAAGGCCGATGACGAATGACGTGGTTCCGGTGTTTCTACAACCAGACACGTGGAGAAGGTGCCCAAGAACTTTGCAGATTCAGCCTTTCACCGAGGAGGAGCAGACCTTCGCCTTAGCCGGGATCGCCCCGTGGACGGAGTATCCTAGCATCAAGATTGGGCGTGAAGATTTCCGAGTGCACGACAGCGACATTGGTTTGAAGAGTTGTCAACGGTATTTCAAGAGCATCTTTCGAAGTCCGGGAGTGCCAACTCCAGCTCAACTTCTTACAGGCGAGATACCGGACGATGACGTTGAAGATAGGTATGGGGAAATCATGAAGATCGTCAAGCTTGATCTTCCCGGTCACGAGATCTTTCTGTTGAAGGCCCGTTGGTACCCAAAGGCGGCTGCGCTTGCGGACGACATCAGCAAGAACATTTACCTGCGCAAAGACATGCCATGGGACGTGTCTCAGCCATTCGTTCGCGCAAACAGCATTGAGAATCAAGTGGTAATTCAGGATGTTCCTTTCATGCCGGCTTGGCTTGCCCGGTACAAAGGAAATGTTGTCCCTTTGGCCATTCGACGACGAACTGATTGCTTGCAAGTTGTGTTGGATCGCAAGGCGGATTTCTTCCGTGAAATCGATGATAACAGTAGTAGCGAGGATGACCGTAGTAGTTCATCTGATTCAGATGATTGCGGATGATACACGATGTATTATATATGTAAATAAACCGTATGTGCGCGGACACCTGTATTCACACGCATGATTCCGCTAATCCATATTAGTTCAGCAGAGGAGGGGTACATAGGAATGTCTCTGATCAGCTTGAGCACATCAGCCACTATCTTGGATTCTCGGTAGACATCGCCAGGGGAAGCCGCTCCCATAATATCGTGGTGCCCTGGAAATTGAGAAAGGCGCTGGTCCACCGGCAGAAGTCCCGGGGCCGCTGGCAAGGAATTTCCAGGCGATCTGTACTCTTCTGCGCTGGGAACACCAGAGGGAAACCGGTTGACGCCCAGTCTCGCCGGTACCGTGGCGGGAGTTGGTTGGTTGCCGGCAGCCATCCCTCGGAACAGGTACGCCTCGGAGGATGAAAATGCTGCCCAAATTTGGAGTCCAAGCGGGTCAAATTCTGTCAACTCGGATTCTAAGGCATTTTCCGCGATGGTCACCCATGAGTACAACGGCAGGCGTCTCTGCTGAGTTCCAGTACGGCTTTCCGCGCAACGCCGCGCTGCATCCACTTGCGTTTTCTCCACTTCCAGGGTGAAAGCGTCACTGTCCTCAATCTCCGTCAGACGCACAGGAGTATGCACTGAATCATGCTGCGCCAGGTCTTGGATGTCCACTCCGATGTGCCGCATAGTCATCCAATTCCGATTTGTGTCGGTTATGAAGTGACTGGCGCTTCCGGGCATGGTTGGCAGTCGGTAAGAATATGGGGCCTCAGCTCCATGGCTGACAGTCACTGCAGAAGAGGAGGACAGGTAATTTCTCAACCAAAAGGAGGCTCCTTCTAAAGTCCAGAGTAACACATCTAGACGCCTGTGTCGTGGGTCACCATTGTCTGAAGGCGGGGGCGAGTTTCCTGGTGACGGTTGATCAGGATCCGCTGAGTCAGAAGGCGATGAGCCGGCAGCCGGTGGATCAGCCGGCGCCGGTGGATTTGGCTGAAATGGTGCCGGCGCCGGATGAGCCGGTGCTGGAGCCGGTTGAGCCGGTGCTGGAGCCGGTTGAGCCGGTGCGGGAACCGGTTGAGCCGGTGATGGTACCAGCCAGGGACCTGATCCAGCTGCTGGCGCCGGTGCACCTGGTAAACCGCTCGCCCATCCTAAGGTGTGCTGGTATGGCGTCATAGGTGGAGCGCCCACCGCTGGTAGAACCGAAGTCAGATGGGGATAGTGTTGGAGCACTTGCTGATGTAGATTTTGCATGTACTCTGATACTTCTAACATCATCTGATTCTGCATTAGGGATTGATGCTGATGGTTCAGTGCTGGGACCGAGGCATCTGAGGGCGTTCTGGCTGAGGCGGGGTCAGAGAAGAGTGCTCTGCGCTGTTCTGCCAGGCGCTGCTGGTTCTGTTCCCATCGCTGATGGCGCCTCTCCCGGCGAGAAAGCTGGTTCACTGAGTCTTGGTTCAGAGGTAAGTTTCTGACTGGAATTCGGCTGAGGACATCTGCTTGAGAAGGGGGTTCGATGACTGGAAGAGGAGGCGGCTGGTAGGCTGCGAGTCCAATGCCACGCCTGAGTGCGAGGTCGGCGTAACTGACTGAGCTGACTGTACTGACTGGCTGCTCCGTAGTTGTTGAGGTCAGCGAGGTAGTCAAAGGTCTGGACTCGCGGTTCAACAGGGACTCGAGCATATCCGTATCCGTAGCTGCCTCCGTAGTCGCCTGAGTCAGTGAAGGCGTCAGTGAGGTTGCCTCGCTGTCTATCTCGGACTCGAAAGTCACCGATAACCTTGCCATAGAGTCACCGATCACCTTAGGTTCCGTAACGGTATCGGTAATCGGTGAGGTCAGAGAGTCACCGGTCACCTTCTCCGTAAGCGGCGATGTCAGCGAATGCCCCGAACATGCTATGCTTATGTGGCGTGGGCCACCTGTCAAGCCGGAGCCACCTGTCCTCCCCGCTGCCCCCACCTCCCCGTTGCTTGTTGAGGAGGGAGTTGGATGCATTGAGTGTGCCATGTGTTCGCCAGCAATGCTTTGGTGCATGTCCTCTGACCTCCCCGCTGCCCCCACACCCCCTTGGTTAGGGCGCGGAGTCCAGGCGAGATTCTCACCCTGCTGCTGGCGCTTTCGCCAGTTGGCCACATCGGAGCGGGAGGGAAATTGGCGAAGTCCTTGTTTCTGCTCATTCGCCTCATTCTGCATGTCCTGCTCACATGCTGAAAGTTTGACCTCGGTCATTTCGCGCACGGCGATCGGGTCGCGAGGTGGTCGGCCAGCAGGTAGAGGTTGTCCCGCAGAGGCTGCTCCCGCGGACTCAGCCTGAAGCGCGTTCTCGCTGAATGGCGTGGGCAGCTGGCCGTGCGGGGAGGTCATCACCGTAGCTCCAGACCAAGTGTGTGGAGTCCTGTAGGATGTCAAAGGGCTTCGCGGTCTTTGAGCTGGAGGACTCATGTCGCGCGTCCGCGGTGGGCTCCTGCGGCGCGGCGGTGGCGGGTCCGGTCTCGAGTCCGAGGCGGGCTTCGCTGGCGCGGAGCTGGAGGGCTCAGGTCGCGGCTTCCGGGCAGTCGCAGAATACCAGGGGAAGGGGTGGTCAAGTTGACATACCGCTGGGGAGTCGCCCTCATGTTTTGCCCTGCACCAGGGGTGTCAACAGTCAGCACCCGTGGTGACGCCGCTCTTGCATGACGCAGGGGCGGATTAGGGCGCTGTTTAGGTACCGTTACAGCCTCCTCCAGGGGAGGTGTCACACAAGCTGTTCCAGAATCCAGAACCAGAGGAGTCATGCTGTTAAACTCAGGAGCAGCAGCTGACAAGGTCGACTTCTTCTTGGGTATCTGGAAGCTTGGCGCACCTGCTGCTGTCGCAGCCTGCGGCGGCTGACCCGGAGAGGGCGCCTTGTAGGTGCCCTTCGCCCCCTTGCCAGTGGTTCCAGTGGCTGCAGCACCTCTCGTGCTGCGCTGACTGGCCTGTCGTCCCCTTGTACGCCTGGGAGTCGACGTAGGCGACGTTGGAGGTGAGCGTCCAGTGTTGGCGTTTTGCATCATGTTGAAATTGAGTGTTGAAAAGTGGAATCGATCAGCTTTTGAAACTTCTTTCTCCATTCTGGGGAGATGGAAGGGTCCTCCAAATTCTCACTGGTGGCCACCGCTGATAACATCGAAGTCCCTACCAAAGGTGTCGCATAGGCCACTAAGATGTCGTGGGGTGTGGCGGCGCTGTCCATCCCCGCGTATCTGCGCCGATAGGCTTTGATCTCCTTGGTCGCTTGGGCCGCTGATAACATTACCATCGGTTCCAGAGCCATCGCGGTTCTCTCGCCTTTGCGCGTGGAGCTACGCCCCGGCGAACATCCCCGTATCCGCACGGATTTGCCATGATGACGAAACTTGACTGATCCTCACCCATCATAGTCCAGCGTGACCGGCGAGAGGTGTCCCAACCACCTTCCTCCGAGTACAATGTCCACCTTGATGCCCAGAGGAAGTACTTGCATCTTGATGACCTCGGAGTAAGTCCCCTCTGAAGTCTCCGCTGTCAGCTTGCCGTAAGCGACTTGCGCAGAGGTCTGCACTGACCCATCCGCGAGGGTAACGCTCAGCGGCGTCCCATTAGCGCGAACCGTGAGGTTCAATCTCTTGACGCACTCACTGGAGATGAATTCATCCGAGGCACCAGAATCCACCAGCACGCGCACTCGCTGTCCCTTCAGCAAGGCCCAGAACACCAATAGCAGCGTTCCCTCTTTGTCCCGAACCGCAGTCAGCTGGCTGTCCTGGTTCCACATTACTTGACCATCGCGTCGCAGATGTGCACAGATGGCTGCTCGCACTGGGTGATGCAAAGGTACGCGCTGCTTAGACCGGATAGGTCTTGTGCGAGGTGGTGCAGGCTGAGAACGAGGATCCGGACCAAAGTACCACCCACCCTCCAGGTCGCGATCTGCTTGTAGCTGCCGCTCCTTAGCGCGTCGCTCCTGTCCTTGAGCGCGTCGTCTGGCGCGGCTCTGCGTGCGGCTTTCCAGAGGGTAAGAGCGAAGAGGTTGGATGGCAATCTCCTCCTCCTCTTCCTCCACAGAACTATCTTCTGGTTCGGAATTTTGAGTGAAAGAGGTGGGTTCTTCTTCCCGCGGTGCAGCCTGGGCGTTGGTGACGTCTCTTGTGAGGGTTCCCAAACTGGCTGAGGAAAATTCTTCTGACCCTCTCGTATGTGGCATCAGGTTGATTAGCCACGACCTGGAAATAATGTCGATCATTATTTTGGATAAGCGTCAGGAACACTGTGATCAGGTCCTTGTCGGGAACTACTGGATACGTGAATTGGAAATATCTATCCACGGTGTCTAACCATATCTCTGCATCCTGTCCTACTCTGAATTCCTTAGGTGGTGTCATTTTCACCTTTGGAACCAAAGTGGTCGGAGCCGGTACTGGAGCTGGCAATGGATCGTCATCAGGGTCTGTAAAGACTATCGGAGCATTATCTGCTGTATACTCCTCTTCCGGGTTCCTGAGGTTCATTCTCAGGATCCCTATATCTGCTCATATCAGGCTTCATGCGACTGATATTGTCGAAGTAGCCTATCTGGTCGAATCTGGTCTGTGTGTTGTCATAACCAACGAGCCACTTCGGAATCTTGAATCGACTGAATGAATCATAGGGGCCTAATATGTCGAAGAACCATGTTGATGGGTCTGCATTGATGGCTGGGATATCTGAATATTCTGCTTCTGCCATCTAAAAAACAAAACACAACACAAAAATTGCCTTCAGCTAACTAAGTGTGTGTGTTGGTATATATATAGTATATATATCTATGTTATACTTATAGTATATCTGTATATTATAATGAGGTGATGTATGTACATATATCCACCTTCTTCCCCCCTCAAGGAAGTGTGAAATATATAGGCAGTTGTCAGTTGCCTTTTACCTCATGATATAGCATGCAATCCTCATAGGAAGCAGCTGTTACAGTTTTAGGGTTGCAGCCCTACAGTCCTTGGGTTGTAGCTCTGCAGTTTTTGGGTTCTAGCCCTACAGTTCTTGGGTTGTTGCCTGAAATATTATCATGTGTGTGCTGATTACAGCATGATATATATATGCCAAACACGAAGTGTATCCAATATATAGGTGGCATTTGGGGTATGAAATGTTACAGTGACCCCTATCTCCCACAGTGTGTTTAGGGTGTGACTTGGTATCATACAGTAGTATGACAGTGCTGTGTGGTAGTCATCGTGTCAGTCTGTCGACGTAACATCTGAATCGAGAATGATGAATCGGAATTAGAAATGAGATCGAATCGGGAATTGAACGTTGAGCTGAAGTGTGTCATCGGCTGCCGGGTGGTTGATGACCCTGCAACCTGAGTGACGAGTGAATAAGTGGAGCACTTGAGAAGTGTTTAGCCTTCAGAACTCGGAACCGAATTATCGTTTGTACCTCAATCTGGCCCTGATCCAGTATATTATAAAATCCGAATTGTGTACCTTTGCACGTTCAATCAAAAACATATTTCCGAGCATCTGTCGTAGTGCCCCAGGCACAATTTGTACCAGGAGGTACGAGCAGAGGGGTTGCATGCTACAGAGATCTGGTTGCATGCTGCCGACGAGTGGTTGCATGACACAGATGCCTGGTTGCATGCTGCGTATGCCTGGTTGCATGCCACAGATGCCTGGTTGCATGCTACAGATGCCCGGTTGCATGCCACGGAGGCCAGGTTGCATGCTACAGATGTCAGGTTGCATGCTACAGAGGCCAGGTTGCATGCCACGGAGGCCGGGTTGCATGCTACAGATGTCGGGTTGCATGCGACAGAGGCCAGGTTGCATGCGACAGAGGCCAGGTTGCATGCGACAGAGGTCGGGTTGCATGCCACAGAGGCGAGGTTGCATGCAGCCGGATGTCAGGTTGCATGCCACGGAGGCCGAGGGTTGCATGCAGCGGAGGCCGGGTTTGCATGCAGCCGGAGGCCGGGTGCATGCAGCGGTGTCAGGTTGCATGCAGCCGGAGGCCAGGTTACCATGCAGCGAGCCGGGTTGCATGCGACGGATATCGGGTTGCATGCAGCCAGGATGTCAGGTTGCATGCAGCGAGGCCGGAGTTGCATGCAGCCGAGACGAGGTGCATGCAGCCGGATGTCGAGGTTGCATGCTACACACACTTGGCTTGCATGCCACGGAGGCCAGTTTGTATGCTACAGATGTCTGGTTGCATGCTACTGTACAGAGGCCAGGTTGCATGCGATAGAGACCAGGTTGCATGCTACATATGCCAGGTTGCATGCTGGTGACGGGTGGCTGCATGCTGCAAGGGCCTTGTTGCATGCCGGTCACAGCTGTATGAAGAAATAATTGATGACAAGGCAGATTTCAGGAGAAGATCTGCAATGACAATAATTATATTGAGGATCTGGTGGATTCCAGAAAAACATCTGCAATGGCAATATCGTGATCTGCCTGATGATTGGTTGAGGAGTACCAGAATCAGGCATATATGTGCACATGATTGGTCGATGGCAGATGTCAATACAAGAATCCTGCTAGTGATTGTTAGAGAGCAACATGTTGAAAGGGAAGCTTGGAAAAGTGGACCGGAGTTAGTGTTGATCAAGGGAATGAATTAAGGACAAGTTTTACATGTTAGTATTAGGCTATATGCCAAGACTGAACATAAGGATATAGATGTATTAGGTTTGAGACCAGACATTATATTGGAAAAGTGATTGCAATTCTAGGCTAGAGGCCAGAGTTTGTCATGCAATAATACAGTGGAATATAAGACTGTGAAGTTAATATTACACACCAAAAACAGCAGAAAATATAAAAAGAAAGAAAGAAAGAAAAAGAAGGAAGAAACTAAAGAAAAGAAATATGTTTAAGTTATCAGGAGTGTGCCTGGTACAAATTGGTTCTCAGATGATGGGAACGTTCTATGGACCTGTGGGATCTGCGAGTTGCATGATGTTGGAGATGGCGACTTTTGTGTTTGCGTTTTGGGCTGCTTCAGCTTGCGTTTGACGGCTCAAAATACGCGCGGTACGTGCGTTATAAACACGGAAAAGTTTCGCTTTGGGACCTTCTTTGTGGAAGATTTGGTTGAGGATCTTCTGTGGAGACTTAAGATGCGACTGCAAGATGACTTGGGCGACTTTTCGTTTTTGAGTTTTGAGCTGTCTCTGCTTGCGTTCGACGGCTCGAATTGCGCGCGTTACGTGCACTAAAAACACGGAAAAGTTTCGCTGCGGAATCTTCTTTGTAGAGGATTTGATTGGGATCTGCGTCGGATTGCTTTTTCTTGAGGCTCTGGGCGAGATTTATGACTTGATCTTAAGAATGTCCGAAGCTGGTCCACTCCGACGGCTATAAAGCTGGCAAGATATGCGCGTAGACGTCTTTAGTGGACCCGCGTTATCGCTTTTTGCTGGATGTGGTTGTGATGATGCGGATGCTCAGATTACTGATCTTGGATGCCGGCGGAGGCTTAAGTATGGGGGGGGGAAAGTGAGCTCCTCTCAGCAACATAACTAAGCAAAGCCGCCGGAGGCTATTGTCAAAAAGTACAAATAAAAAGTATCTTTTTAGTTTGTTAACAATCTGAGCAAGTTTGAGGCCAGATCTTGTATCCTCACCAGCTGCTAAAAATAGCCTATCAGCCTTAAGTATGGTGAAAGTACCTCCCACCTTCTAGGGAAGTTCCTCATACCTTCTGGCTAAGTTCTCTACAGCTTTTGGCAGTATTTTGGCTCTACTGGACTGGTATTCTTGGAATTAATTTCTGGAAACGCCATACGACCATATTTGACTCTTCTGGACCTCCGCCCCCTTCCACAACCGCCATGGACCCTTCCACCACCACCTTCCCTTTGACCTCCTCCCCCCTCAGCATGCAACCTGGCATGCAACATATGCCAGGCGGCATGCAACCCAGCATGCCTCAGAGCCATTTTGTGCACGCCCCTTCTCAAACTTTCCTTTTTATGTTTCATCAACAAGAGGTCGGTTGGAGCGGCATGCAACAACATGCAACGGGCGTGCAGCCGCATGCAACCAGCGTGCAACCGCATGCAACCAGCATGCAACCGCATGCGACCAGCATGCAACCAGCATGCAACCAGCATGCAACCGCATGCAACCAGCATGCAACCGCATGCAACCGCATGCAACCGCATGCAACCGCATGCAACCAGCATGCAACCGCATGCAACGGGTATGCAACCGCATGCAACGGGTATGCAACCGCATGCAACCGGCATGCTCCAGTATGCCCCAGACATGCCATATGCCCCCAGTAGGCCATCTCCGCCTTTTGGAATGGCTCTCCACTATGCCACAGGCTCGCCAACCCATGCCCCAGGCGTGTTGACACATGCCCCATACACGCCCGCGCCGATGTCGACCACCTACGGGGATCCATGGACACTACCCGCTTATTTTCCTCCGCCTCCACCTCCGGTATGTGGAGCTGACCCTGCGTCGGAGGCACGAGCTAGAGAATGGTGGGCAGCGCGAGAGCGCATGGCGGCTGCGGAGCGGGCGGTGGCGACTGATATGAGAGTGGTCCCCCAACGACTGTATCCGACACCGCCGATGGAACCGACTCCTCACATCGACACTTCTCCTGACGAGGGTGTGGTAAACCACCAGCCGCATCATCGTCGCCGTGCTTCGGGTCCGGAGACTCTTGGGAGAACCTTGCCAATACACACGGAGCCTCAAGACGTGGTGACAGAGGACCTCTCTCAAGCTCACGCGTCTCAACCTGGGAGCACTACATCCGGCTCCGGCTATGAGTCTGCAGCGGGTACTCAGCATAGTCGCAGACGACGAGAACGGCGTCTCAAGTTGGAGAAGCATCGGAGGAAGGCGTTGACGGACCAGGAGGTGTTGCAGCGGGTGGTGCGCGCTGAGACCGCTCGGTTCCTTGCGGAATCCGAGGCGGGAAGCTTGCGCGATCGGATGGCTCAGCTGGAGGCTGCTACAGCGGAGGGCGAGGTGGCCGAGGAACGGCGTCTGGCAAGAAGACGCCGGGCAAGCTTGGACACCCCTGTGGTGTGCGGGGCTGGTGGGGGCCAGCCGCAGCATGCAGCGGGAGCGGCTGAGCATGCAACCAGCTCGGCAGAGCATGCAACACAGCATGCAACACGGCCGGCTGAGCATGCAACACGCCCGGCTTCGCATGCAACCAGCTCAACTTCGCATGCAACACAGCATGCAACCCGCTCGGCTGAGCATGCAACACGCCTCGCCCAGCATGCAACTCGACCGGCTGAGCATGCAACGGGCCCGTCTCAGCATGCAACACGCCTCGACCAGCATGCAACACGCCTGGTACCGCATGCAACCAGTGGGTTCCAGCATGCAGCCAGCGCCTCCCAGCATGCAACCAGCGGGGGACAGCTTGCCTTGGGCTGGAAGGATGGGAAGTCGCACGCCGCCGATGAAGAATCACAAAGCCGGAGTAGCGACTATAAGCATTTTACACATCTGCCGAGGTTACGGGGTAATTTTTTTGAAAATTGTAATTTGTTTTTGGCAAATCTCTCAAAATGATACCTTCGGAGCATACGCTTGTGGGTCGGTTTTGCATGCACGAAATGCCTTTGTATTCATGGATTTTTTTTGGGGGGGGGGTCGGGGGTTGCGGGTAAACTTTGTGATATTATGTGGCTCGTTCTTATGCGTTTCCTTACAAGCACAAGTTGTGGAATTGGTATGTAGAACACCACTGTATTCATACATTTTTTTTAAAGGCTTTAATAGTATACGTCAAAGATAATAACTTTTCATCAAACACACAACATGTACACGTGAAACCTTTCAGAGAAATTTTCTAATAACATAGTTACCGTTCGATCACTCAGTTTGGCAATTTTTGCACCTCAATACTAAGCCAGTGTAACTGTCTCTTCTCGACTCATGCAAAACATTCCTTAGGCGATTCTTACACCTCAATACTAACGCAGTGTAACTGCACCTTCTCGACTCGCGTAAGACTTTCCCATCGGTGTTCTCGATCACTACAAGCTGCTATGAGTAATTACCTCTGAGTGCCATTCTCGTGCTGCGGCAAAAACTATT
This sequence comes from Cymbomonas tetramitiformis, assembly GCA_001247695.2. Classification (NCBI taxonomy): domain Eukaryota; kingdom Viridiplantae; phylum Chlorophyta; class Pyramimonadophyceae; order Pyramimonadales; family Pyramimonadaceae; genus Cymbomonas; species Cymbomonas tetramitiformis. Next base: position 4,616 of record LGRX02032559.1, on the reverse strand, counting down.
TCCTACAGTTCTCCATCCTTAGGGACCTTCCCGCTTACACTTGGCATCATTCCACGTTGCTCATTCACGGAACGTTAACGCGCCAGACTTCCGCAGTAGCTCGGCAGTCAACTCCACATCGGGGTGCACTTGGATGTCGGTAGGCTTTGGAGCAATCTGAACATAGTTGGGCATCACCCGGGTGCAGCAAGCATGTGACACGCAGAACTGGAACTTGCTCTCATGCCATGTACCATTTACCTGCCTTTTCCCCTGCACCACCACCCTTGGTGCGTCGGCTTCCAACACAGGTTGCTTCACAGGTTTGCCTTCATCCTTGGTTCGTGTCTTCTGTGTGGCACACCCTTGACCGACGTTCAAGGCGGCAGCACATGACGCCTGACGACCCGAACCAGGCACCAGCATCCACTCACCCTGTTTCAGTCCAGTACCACCCGCACCCACCTCCGACGTACGAGGAGTGATCTTCACCTTCTCAAGTTCCTTCAGAATGTAATCCACTTCCTGGACGGTGAACCCAGCTTGGACGTAAAAGGCGTGCCCCGGAGAGAACTCCGCTTCCTTCAGCACAAAACATATATGCACGCACCAGTGCACCGCGCTGCTACGGCCATGCCTGCCCATCAAGTTCGTCCATGCCTTGCAGCTGCAAGAAACGCGTTGCTTTCGGACTTGGGACGCCCCTCTCTCTCCGAAGTGGATGTCCCGGGCAGCATCCAGGTACCCGAAGACCACCGTCTGCGAACTGCCTCCCTCCACCGCAACCGTGAAGGCCCTGTCCAAGACCCCATTCACCACGTTGAACCTGGTCAGAAGAAGTAGCCTGATAATTACAGAAGCCCGAAAGGAAGGTCTTACGCGAGTCGAGAAGGGGCGGTACCACCGTGCTAGTATTGAGGTGTAAGAATAGCCTACGGAAAGTTTTGCGCGAGTCGAGAAGTTGTAGCTTTGCTGCGTTAGTATTGAGGTGCAAAAATTGCCAACTGGACAAATCTGTAAAGTATAAGTATGTTGTTAAACGGCCCACTTAGAACCCTGTATTTACATAGAAACCTATATGCGGCGCGCGTATCGTAGACGAAGAGTAAAATACGGAGCAAATAAGAGCAACCGCGTGCCGTTAACTAAATTACCTCGTAAACACGGACTCTAAATACTAAGAGTTTCACCTCGTTGTATTCATGGGTCCCTCGTAGTGGTGACGAAATTTTTACAAATAGTGTTTTGGCAAACTCGGGTCCTCGGGACCCCGTATCCTCGGCACTTGCGTTTGGTGGACTATAAGGACACGGTGGACGACCCTGGTGACGACCCTGGAGATGACCCTGATGGTGACCCGGCTGGGGGGGCGGGACCGTCGACGTCAACTGCACGGCTGTTAGTGGTCACTCCCCAAGGGGATTCCTTGTGGGTGCCCCCGGGTGAATTGGCTACTACAGCGACGTTACCCGAGATCACCTCCTCGCGCCATGGTTTGTCGGCAGCCCTGAAGATCTGCGACAATCTTGGGCCGAGTCCTACTCGATACATTCTGAGCGGGGCCGGCGGTACCTCTTTCCCCGAGATACGTCCGCTGCACACCACCGAGACCTCCACCTACGCCCTCTTGGTGGACCGCTCGGTGGCAGAGGAGTCTATTCCCTACGGTCCTAGCAAATTGTAGTTTGTGTACTAAAGGTGTCCTAAAGGCATAGTAAAGGACAGTTAGTACGTATGGGCGTTAGTATGCCGGTAGTATAATATATTACAGGCATACTAACGCCATATTTGCGCGTTAAGATGCGCGTACTACAGGCGTCCTAACGGCACTGCGCCTTAAGTATGCGTTGGCCCCAACTGGAGCAGGGGTGAGTGGTGGGGCACGTGTGGGTGTGCAGATCACTGAGATGGCGTTTTATGGTGACTAGAAGGCCAGGGGAAGTTTATTCCGCGGAGTATGGTGGGATTCGGGGAAAGTATTACGCGGGCTGAGTTTCTCGGAAATGTAGGGACGTTAGGATGGCGTTAGCATGCCTCTAGGATGTCATTAGGAGGTTGGCGTTAGGACGTAGTTAGGATGCTCGTAGGCAAAGTTAATACGCTAATGGCACTCTAGCGGCACTGCGCCTTATACAGTATGTGTTAGTTGTACTACTGCAGGGGTCGTTACCAAGGTCACAATTTGCAACTGCCTGCATGGCATGTGGCAAGCAAAAAATAAACTAGCAGCGATTCATGTCTCATACATCGACCTCGTCGTCGTCCTATGTCCTTGATCCCTCGAAGAAGTCGGCTGTTGGGTCGAGAATGACCGCGGTCTCCATGCACGGATGTGGTACAATAACAACCTGCTGTTCTACTCTATTGGCTAATATGAATGGCTCCATGTTGTCAAAGGCCGCGCGGTCTACGTGCGGGTTGAAGGTATAGACCGTCTTGGTCAAGTTATCCGGGCCGAGAATGGAGTGACGTCGACGGGACTCCTTGATCTGTTCGTCGGTCGGCTTAGCGAACCAATCGCATTTCAGTAAGATGTAGACCTTTCCTGCAATCTCCACCCGCAATATTCTCGTAATACGGCCGTGCCTGCATATCACCAAGCCCACGATTGTGTAAACAGCTAAGTTAGTATGTCGTTAGGACATTATGCGCATCCTAATCGAGTCATAACGACATCCTAAAGACATGTTAAAGGTAGAATAGTGCGTGCTCCTTTCTCACCTTGCCACGGATTTTGGCTCACCGTGCTCGTCCACTTCCTCACTCGCGAAGAAAGTGCGAAAGTAGCTGTGTACGGTGCGCTTGTTCCGATCGGTCGTAGCCGTGCGGTAATCAGCGTCGCCGATCTTGACGTGCGTGAAGTTATAGCAAACCGGTGTCGGCCCCGCCATGAGCAACATCTCGTACTTGGTGAACTGTCGGTCCAACCATTCCGTAGGATCCGCGTACGCTCCAAATGGGGGCTCGCGTATGTGCTCAGGTTTGCCCTCCCTTGCACACACCGCGTTCCGGTACTGCTTGTGTCGCAGTCGCATCCGTGCATTCCAACTTTGCACAGCGATACGATACCGTTAGTACTTTAGGCGCGTCCTAAATATGCAACAACGGCGTCATAAGGGCATAAACAACCGCTCGGGGAATGGGGCCACAAATCACCTGCGCGCGTCTTCCACATACTTCTCCCACTTCTCCACCAGCTCTCGATAAGCCGGCAATTCAGTCCGCATCCAAACCTTCAAGGCCTTAATGTCATCATCTCGCAAGACCACACGTTTCCCTCTAGCCGATACCTCAACCGCAATTGCCCCGCGGCTCCCCATGGTCACGGCCGCCGGCATCCGGGTGGAGTGGTCTTCCGAAATGAAAGTGATTAACCCACGCACCAAATGCAACACCTTCACCCGCTTGATGCAGTTCATTATGGCTGGAACGGGTAGGGAGTTGCTCCTCGCTAGGCTTTTGATGTGACCGTTCAAGGACTCGAAGGCGTACATCCATACCTCCCGCATGGGACCATACTTCTCAAGTTGTTGGACGAAGTGAGAAAACATGTGAGTGTTAATCACACACCAAGCATACGCTGGCCCGGTCGCCTCCAACTCCTCGAAAAATGACTTGATTTCTTGTGCGAGTGGCTCCATATCCTGCACGTACGCAGCAATTCGTTAGGGCCCGTATGATGTACGAAGCATGTTAACGGCATCATAACATCATACTAACTATATCCTAACCGTTTACCTTAGGACGCACTTGTGTCGCCGTGATCTCCCGCACGATCGTGGTCATTTTATCCACTAGCTTGGCCAATCGATTGGCGGGCTACCCTTCATCTCGTGGCCAAGCGCAGACTGTCGACAAGATACTGTTTTGCACGAGCTTCAAGCCGTCGTGAGCCCGAATGTGCTTGGCGGCTTTCTTATCGGCGGTAGTTTGCAACAATCGTTTGTGGCCACGCCCCCATCTTTCCACCGCCCTTATGCTCTTCAAGAAACTGCGCGCTGTCTCCAAGCTTCGCTTCGTGGTAGACCTTCTGTCAGGGCGGGGTGGAATCGCGAAAGGTCCGTGATTCATCTTGTACATCAATACCTCCTTACCTGCGTCACATTATTTGAACTGAGTATGCCGCTAGTACCCCTTCGTGACACCGATAACACGTGGTTAATACACTATCGGCACGTTATGCACATCCTAACACGTGCATATTTGCCTACCTTGAGCATTCTTCACCTTGGTTGTGGCATGTCACGTGGGATGGACACCGTCCGCTTTCGCTTGCTAGCGGAGGGCGTCGTTGAAGTCGACCCCGAGCAAGGTTGCAGCGATTCTGTTCACCAGGTTCATGATGTCATGCATGCCATCTAGGATGATATCACGGTAGATCTTGAAGTAAACCAACCGAGTAAAAACGCTCGAGAACTTGACGCCCGTATTCCGCATGCTCTCCTCCAAGGTCGCTCCCGAAAGTTCGGGGTCTCCGCTATCTCGCAGATCTTCATGCATTGCGGCATGACGCTTGTACTCAGCGTCCGTGCGCAACGGTGGAGTGCCTAGACCGAAGAGAAAACAAAGTAATCAGCAAACACTCATTTACACCACATGCATTATACGGTTAGCACGCCTTTAGGCTTTTAAGTACA
>LGRX02032558.1:0-15215 GCA_001247695.2 Cymbomonas tetramitiformis | reverse complement strand
TATCCATATGCAGCTCCACACGCCATATATGGCGTGTAGGTCCCCCCTTGCGCTTTTCGGGCGGTGGAAGGCGCGTATGGACAAGGCAGAGGAAGACACGTTAGGGGGAGCTTAAATACCCCCAAAGGAAGAATTTTTGGCGGTGGGGTCGGGGTGTAACACGCGCAATTTGAGTTATACGAATGGATGCAATGGGGCCAATAAAAAATGGCATCAACACATAGTAGGGTCAATGCAAGCTACCTTAGAGCGAGTGGGATTAACGGGATGGGGTCATGGGTGGTAATATACATCCATGGGGGTGTGTTTGAGTTTGTATTAACGCCATGGGTCGGTTGGCATCGAACTTCTGCTGTGGAGGTGGGGTGGCCTGAGGGGTTGGCCACAGGGGGGTGTGGGATTTAAGGCTGAGCGCCGAGTGGGAGGGTGGCGTGGGGCGGTTGGGTTAGGGATGAGCGGGAATGGCGGGATGGGGTCATGGGTGGTAATATACATCCACGGGGGTGTGTTTGAGTTTGTATTAACGCCATGGGTCGGTTGGCATCGAACTTCTGCTGTGGAGGTGGGGTGGCCTGAGGGGTTGGCCACAGGGGGGTGTGGGATTTAAGGCTGAGCGCCGAGTGGGAGGGTGGCGTGGGGCGGTTGGGTTAGGGATGAGCGGGAATGGCGGGATGGGGTCATGGGTGGTAATATACATCCATGGGGGTGTGTTTGAGTTTGTATTAACGCCATGGGTCGGTTGGCATCGAACTTCTGCTGTGGAGGTGGGGTGGCCTGAGGGGTTGGCCACAGGGGGGTGTGGGATTTAAGGCTGAGCGCTGAGTGGGAGGGTGGCGTGGGGCGGTTGGGTTAGGGATGAGCGGGAATGGCGGGATGGGGTCGTGGGTGGTAATATACATCCACGGGGGTGTGTTTGAGTTTGTATTAACGCCATGGGTCGGTTGGCATCGAACTCCTGCTGTGGAGGTGGGGTGGCCTGAGGGGTTGGCCACAGGGGGGTGTGGGATTTAAGGCTGAGCGCTGAGTGGGAGGGTGGCGTGGGGCGGTTGGGTTAGGGATGAGCGGGAATGTCGGGATGGGGTCGTGGGTGGTAATATACATCCACGGGGGTGTGTTTGAGTTTGTATTAACACCATGGGTCGGTTGGCATCGAACTTCCGCTGTGGAGGTGGGGTGGCCTGAGGGGTTGCCCACAGGGGGGTGTGGGATTTAAAGCTGAGCGCTGAGTGGGAGGGTGGCGTGGGGCGGTTGGGTTAGGGATGAGCGGGAATGGCGGGATGGGGTCGTGGGTGGTAATATACATCCACGGGGGTGTGTTTGAGTTTGTATTCGCAGGGCAGGGGCAATGGCATCTTGCAACGCCTCACGAGTTTGTGGGGGATATGGTGTCAACAGATTGACTTGGAAGTGTGTTGAGCCCTGCGCGGCCAAAAAGAATGTTGAGCCCCGCGCGTTAAACGTAGTCGCACGATGTAGATTCGGTGGGTTTAAATGGTGCAACGTGTTCGTATATTTTGGCTCGTGTTGTAGTACGGTGGTGTGTACCTGCCATGCATTGACTCGGTCCTGATTAGGTTGACACATGCGTTGGGTGGGAGCGTGGGGTGGGCAAGATTATTCCCCTTGGGGAAGCCCACGCCCTTGTTAGCAATATCGTCCCTAAATTAAAACCTTGGCAGCCTAAATTCGCAACACCAACACAAATTCTTCGAGATCACTCCTTACCCAATGTGTACATGCAAGGAAATTGGAAATGGGGTCCCCAGGAGGCCCCTATGTCGCCTTGAGCCATCACAATCTTCGACAATGGTTCCAAAAATCAACCGGAGCAGCATACGGATATGCAATCGATACATAAATTCTAAAAAAATTCTACACGATAACTTTGCCTGAGGTTTTTTAATACCAAGTTGACTCACCATTCTTGGATCCTAGCCAATGAAAATTGGGGGTCATGTTGCAAAATTCTGCGCTATAAATTTCAACAAGTGGCAGTTTTGCAATGAAAATTTAATTATGTTAACTATTGAAATTTTGATCAATACTTTTTAATTCATGAGATCACGGCACCCTACCCTTAAAAGTTTTGTCATACCTATCAAATTATATTTCGACGATGTAATTTTGTCATGTTTTTCAAAATATCACCAAAATTGTGGCTGTTTGAGGCCCCTAAAATTTGACTAGGAAGGGGTAAATCACACTCTGTGGCACAGCTTGACGGCAAGCGGTGTCTGCTAGAGCTGGCGCACCGCAGCTGCAAGAGGAGACGGCTCGCTCGCTTGAAAGCAATGAAGGAGTTGTTTGCTCTGCGGCTGGGGGGCGCGTGGCGACCCGTTTGAGTTCAATGCCGCGTGCTTGGAGGAAACACGGGAGGCGGAGCAGACCATTGATTGTCCGAGGATGCCGTGAAGCAGCAGCACCTGCCTGCCATCGACTATGAGGAGTACCGTTCAATCGTTGACGAGATGTCACTACGGTTGGCTGCACAAGCGGCAAGATAATGACCTCTTGGCATGCGGGTCGCGGGGGCAATGCCAAGCGGGCGAAGCAGGAGCACGGGGGGCCTGTGCCATTCACGTCAGTGGAGTTCCCAGCGGACATCGTGGATTTGCGCTACTACAGAACAATGCAAGTCAGTTTAAGTTGTTGCGCATGGAGATAGAATTTGCCAATCCTCAAAAAAGTGATCAATCACAGGCAAGCGGCGCGGCGCGCGGCCATTCACCAAGCGGCCACACAAGAAGCAGGTCAACTGCCGTACCGGGCTAAAGCCGTTGCGTCCCAGCGACGCAAAGTTGCTTTCAATTTATCCAGCGCTATCCAGAGTTTGTACCCGCTTGCTGTCACCGGGACTGCCGGGCGTGGCAGGGTTTACATCATTGGCATCGTGCCTGCCCGAGCATGCTTCGGGAACCCGCAGGGGTGGCGTTTTGCGTGTCTGTGCACTACTACTATGGTTGCACAAGCATGTGAGTGTCGGAGAAGTATCAGCTTTATATGAGTCCAGCAGCACCGACGGCTTCGAGTACCTTTGCGCGCTTGAGGGTAAGCCCGGCGCGCGCACAGACATCATTTCCGCTCACACATATTTGTGGCAACCCCGGAGCGTTCCTCGGAGCGATTCGGAGCTGCGGGATGCGCACACGGCGGTGGCGCAGCAGGTGCACCAGTGGAGCAGGGTATACAACAACGGCTGAGCATTCATTGCGTATGGCCACAGAGCTGTGCACTTCGGACCATTTAAGCCTGAAGCCGCGGTTTTGGTGGTGCCGGTGGAGGAGCGTCTGGCGTCACTGGTGGTGGCGCAGTCTCCACGGGTGCAGGAGGATATTAGACAGCTCTTCGGTAGCGTGTACATGAAGCGCCGAGGAACACCTTTGGCGGCATGTTGATGGTGTGTGCGGGTGAGCCGACCGGTGAGGCTTGCTTACGGCGGGATTGTTGGGATCAAGAGCGACGGTGCTGACGGGATTTGTTTGTGTGTGCACGGACCCGCAGTTTGGCGGCAGCGGCATTCGTAGGGTTTACTTCACTGCACACATAGACACAGACTGTGCGTAGAGAGAGAGAGAGACTCTGGGTGTGTGGAGTCGGACTTTGCACGGCGGGGGCTTATACTGACGGCGGCGGGGAATCGCCAGAGCGGGCGACAGCATGTGCTGGTGGCGTTGGGCGGTCGGTTGTGCCATGGTCAGGGCATATATCTTGCCGTGGCGGGCCGGCGGCCCGGGGCCGTAGCGTGTCACGCCGGGCTGAAAGCGGGCCAGGATTGGATCAGGCTGCGGGCCGTAGACGAACGGTAAAAATCTCAAAATTTTACGTGAAATTTTCGATTTTCATGATATAGAAGCGTTTGCGCCAATACAAAAATAAAAATATTTAATACGCACTGAAGGTGCATGTGTGTAATTGTATTATATTCATAAATAATAGCGGACGGGTCAATATATCATATATAGGCAATGACGTGTCTCAGTGACACGTCATTTTGATTCTCAATCATGCAATACCCGTACACGCGAGGCATGACCGCCTGCGCTTGCGCCTCGTCGTCGCGCGTTGCTGCTCCCATAAGAGCAGCGTGTCCACGAAGGACATAAATGGATTCGGTTGCTCGCTGCGGACCTCGTCTTAGGGGCTTTTGTGTCGCTTGAGCCTTGTCAAACCAGGCGGGCTTGCCTGGGTTTACAAGGGCAGCCTCGACCGCGACCGTGCCATCAGTGGTCATCGTCCTTTCAATTTTTCCTTTATACATCCTCCTAAGAACGAACGAACGATTTATTCATTATTATTATTTGCATTTATTTATATATTTATTTATTTATTTATTCACATACTTATACATCCTCCTAAGAACGAACAAACGATTTATTCATTATTATTATTTGCATTTATTTATATATATATATTCATTTATTTATTCACATACTTAAAATTCGAAAAATTTTGCCTGCAGCGGGCAATTTTGGAGACTGACCGGGCTGGCCGAAACCGGGCCTGGATTTTGCGACTGCGGGCCGTAAAATAATCTGGAAGATATATGCTCTGGCCATGGCATCGAGATCTATTGTTGTCCGTGTGCCATGCATGTCTCTTTTGCGGTTCTTGCTGCAGCGGAGCAGATGCTGGTGGAGGCTACGGGATTGGTGGTGTATCCAACTGGTTCAGCGGAGGGTGAAGGGTGGAGTTGGCTTGGACTGGATCTCGTGGCGACATGTTTGACATCTGTGATGCCAACAACTGCGGAGAGTGTGGACTTTCATAGGGCTCTTGTGATCCCGTTGGCAGCCGCCACATTGATAGTGGCTGAGGTTGTTTGCAGTCTGCAGCCGAGTCCGAGAAAGTGCAAAATCACGTGGTTCCGAAGGAACCATTTCCCGGGTGGAACATAGCGGCCGATTTTTTTTTGAGAGTATAATTATTTTTTTCACTTAGTCAAAGTTGAATTCTTAACTGCTTACATAACAAACATTGATAATTATTAAGTTATCACATAATGACATATAACAAGTATGATACAGTTTAATTTGAATCGCATTCGAGACAACTTTCATGCATGCATTATCAAGTTATCACATAATGACTAGAATGTGGTATCAGTGGGGTTCTAATTACGTATCTACTATAATCTCTACCATCCCTCAACCATAAATGGAAGCTTGCTCTTACGCTTGTGCAAGCGGGAGACCGTGGCTGACATGCCAATATGTTTTCCTCTGCCCTGCCGATCAATATATATGTTGGAAGTGCCATGGTTTACCCTTAATTTGAAGGTTCAAGGCCGCTGTCAAGAAACCATCAGCCTCTGATGACTCGGGGCCATTGTATTCGATAAAGCTTTCCATGACATAGGTTTCTTGCTTCAGTCCCCTCACTGCAGTTGCATGGCGATCCACCGTGGATCCCATGCCTTCCACCACCGCCTCATTTTGGATCTTCAATGCGCAGTGTTGAAAAATGTATAACCAGTCCGCGACACCATCGTATAACGAAGGCACTGTGAATAAGTCTCGCATGATCACGGTTCCCGAGGCATCCTTCCAGCAGCTAGCATATTCGGGGCTTATTCTCGCAGTTACCAAGCGGGCCTTTAACATGCTGTGCTGCCGCTCTATTTCTTCAAAGGGTGGCAACCCGAGCTTTCCATGCTGAACAGCCCACGTGTATCGCCGCGCGGGCCTTCGGCCCGCATTTTCCCTCCCCCCCTTTTCCCCCCTTTTCCCGGCCCGCCGTGCGGGCCTTCGGCCCGCATTTTCCCTCTTTCCCCTTTTCTCCCCCCTTTTCCCGGCCCGCCGCGCGGGCCTTCGGCCCGCATTTCCCCCCTCTCCTCTCTTTTCCCTCCTTTCCACGATGGCGCGGGCCTTCGGCCCGCGCAGTTTTTCCCGGGCGTCCCGACAACTTTTCCCGGGCCGTCAAGAAATTCCCGTGGTTCCAAGGGAACCACCCACTCCCATTTTATCGGACTAGGGTCTGCAGTGGTCCTGCCACACTAGTGATTAGTATATACTCAAGTTGCTTGTTCAGAGCTGTAGAGGAGCAACCGATGTTACTTGATTTGTTTTAGCTACCAGAAAGGCAAAGTGTTTCCTTAGCTTTGCCAGTAGTGAAAGGATATTGCCCCGTCAGTAATGCCAGGCTTCCGTATAGTTGGTATATTCCGTATATTCCGTTTAAGATGGCGCTTGTTCATCATCACCGAGAAGGAACACTGGACTACTTTAGGGTTTAGGGTTTATGCATGCATGCATCTTACGCAGTCCGGGGTGGTGTATTAGAATCGGCTAGCGGCCTATCATCATATGGGCTCTGTCAGATATAGTTAGTACGAGTACTGCAGATGACCGAGCTCGCTAGTGACACGGCAGTCTTTGGAACCTAAAACCTATTCCTACCAATCGGACATCTGATTATCTATATTCACGTTAGTTACTTTCCACTCTGGATTATTACCCGTCAGCCCGAGGTTCTCAATAAAAACTTTCGCTGTAAAATAACGATATGTGCAAAGTCACTGCACGTAGGAAACTGATAACAACAACGATCGGATAGCGGCGGTGTCGGGTCAACTGCAGTATCATATGTCATATAACTACCTTCGCAGAGTGTCAAAAATAATGTGCACTCGAAAATGCCGCAAATCATATTGAAATGCACCGCCCGCTTGAGCCATATGATTTATAAGCGGGTGATGCGGCCTACTTTTGCAGGGCTGGATGCAAACTGCACCTGCTGCAGAATGTGTGGGTGGAACTGTGGTGTACCCCGGGCTGCTCGAGCACCGCCGCATGATGGAGAGGAAGCGCCATGGGATCCCGTTGCACAAGGATATTGTGGGATGGTTGTGGGAGCAGGGCAAGGCTCTTGGGGTGCGAGAGTGCCTGACGGAAATCAAGACATAATGCTATACAAATGAACAACTAGTATGCATGGCAGAAAAATATCGGAACTTATAGATATATACACCATTATTGTAGTATTTTCTTTGACAATTATTGCATGTCAGTAAGTCGCAAAGACTTGTGTCAACTTGGATGCCGATGGCCTTGCTCAAATTGAATTAAAATCGAAACCAATAATAATGATTGAATATAATGACAAAGGCGTATTGTATGACTGTGGCGCATCCCCGTTAGCACTGCAGTAGAGAGATTGTATATTATCCCAATGGCCCGCCGATACAATTTTATCATGATATCTCGGTATATTCAGTATGCAGAATCTGGCTAAACTGCTTCACCTTACAAACGGTAATCATGACCATAGCGTCAATCACAATGATCGACGGCGACGAAGAGCAATAGTCCTACAAACACCGCGACAACACCAACGAGTGCCATACCATGACATCAAGAGTGGCTTTATTTTGAATGCAGAAGGATGCCAATGCTACAAACACTGATGGTTGCATATGCGCTCCCAGCAGCCGACAAACCGTTACAACGTATCAATACATGCATTCCGATCGGGTATGAACCACCACGTGATTTTGCAAAGTATCTTGAATGCACAAAGCGTCTCGATTGTGCGAAGTGTCTATTGGATATATATATATATATATATATATATATCGGCCAAATATAGTATAAATAATTATGGAGATGTATCGAGTGCCGACGGAGGATCGATTTTGGTACACATGGCGAAATTTGTGACTCGTATTCCTAGCACTTTTAAAAGTGCATGTACATTGTAGGAACAAGTCAGCCGTACAAACTTCCCAAAACTGTTTGGGGTGAGAGTCCTAAACAAGGGCTCTCTCCGGAAGTAAGTAAACACTTACAGGAAATGCTCTAATAGCACTCGGTTGGGATGCAAGGAATCCCAAGGTTTAATATCGGATACGGATCTTTTCAATTACACTTTCGGTCAAGTTACTTAGCAGCCACAGAGGTGGCTGCAATGTATAACAATTTAAACTCAACCCCGAGAGCTTGCACAACTCTCTACTTAAGGTAACTCGTCCTTACCATGTCACTTCATGTGTTCAGTCATTTGCTGAATGTAACAGCAGCCAATTAGCTGGGATCTGTCATCGGTACTTAAATGTCTCTGACTGTCACCTCTCAAGTCTCTCGTTTGAATACTCACAGATTTGCTGACTGATGTAGCTGTAACTGAGGTCCTCCTCGATTCCCTCCAGTTATGTTCGACTGGTCGAATTCTAAACGATTTCCCACCAATTCTCTCAAGTCTGGTCTGCTGTAGGTGCAGATATTCAAATGTCACATTTGAGTCCGTCATTTCTGTCGGCCACCTCTGTCAATTCTGCCAGTCACCTCTGTCATTCGGTCATGCGGGTGACTGTCATCATTTCCGGCTGGTGACTGTCATCGTTTCTGTCACTCGTCACTACTCTGACACGTCTGTCTCTCGTACTGACTCGTGATGTATCCTAGTACAACTCTCTCCCCCCCTTTAGGCGCGCCTACGTCCTCGCTAGGCTATCCGGCCCGTATATCCATACATTGTATGAGGTTTAAGCATGAACTTGTGACGCAAGAGTCAAGCTACTAAGCTCTCGGTACTCGGGTTCCGTGCCCCCCAGTCCTCGGGTCTGGGTCCCCTTCTGCTTGCTAGGTTTTCCCGAAGGCTCCTCACCGTCTCACGCTGCCAACGCTCATACAATTTGGTAGCAATGGTACTCCCCCACCCAGCTTGCAGGTCTTTTGTGGCCATTGCCGGTCTTGAACAAGGCTACAATTAGGCAATTGCAATATCTTTATGGCAGGAAAGATTGACCAGTATTTTGACAGGGTGAGCAACAACTCTTCCAAATAATTACTTTAAGCTAGAACAGCCTGCTATGGGCTACAATTCATGTCTTATACTTTCAGGGCGCGCATTTCAGATCTCTGATGGATCTGTCCTCTGTCGGCTGGCCAATCACAATCTACCACCTATACAAATCCTTATCAGAGAATCTACACATTAATATCTATCTAGCTAATCTAGTTGCCTCTGACCCTCTTCCTCCGAGGGGGCAACTCAGATTCGTCATCACCGTCCACCAAGTAACGAGTAGGAACAGTCTTCCTATATTCAATTATGATAGGTTGTCTCTTCGGCTTAGATTCGGTCTTCACCACAGGGGCTGGAGCATCATCAGATATGGCATCAGACTTCGGCTCGGGGATAGGCTGATCCTCTGACTGAACGGGTGATGTCGGGGATGTGCCCTTTGGCACCCAGATAAGTTCACCCTTATCAGCCATGATCAGCTGCAGACCCAGTCTCTTCAACCTTCGAGCTTCAGCCTGTTCCTCAGCATCGTCAGCTACCAAGTCATCGAACTCACTGACGGCATCCTCGGTGTCAGTGCCATATTCACCAGGCGTGTCATACTCCCACTTCGGACTGGCAGTATCAATGTCATGCTTACTGGCTAGCCCTACAAATTTAGAACCTTGTGTTTACCTTGTGTTTACCTTGTGTTTACCTTGTGTTTCGAGCCAAGTAGGGCCCTACTTGGGCAATGTCGGCAGTAAAATGGCAAAACCAGCCAAAATCGGGTGAAATGAAGTTTCCGATAGTTTGTTTTTTATTGTTGATATCGATGGTTTGGGTCGATGTAAGACATATGGAGCGAAGTTTTGGGTGGAATGGCTTTGGTAACCTCACTTTTTGAGGCCTCAAAGTTGTGCTACTCGGTACCTGCCCTGTACTTGGGGTTGTACCTGGGCTGTACTTGAAAACATTGGAAAAAAATATTTTTGGAATCTGTTTTTTGGGGCTATTACGCTTATTTAGTCCTTACTATGGACAGTCTCCAAAGATTTAACTGAAAAAACATTTTACACTTCATGTTACAGCACCTCAAAGTTAGGTCAGTATGGGCATTGGGTAGGTAAGGGGTAAGTAGGGGGCAATACCTACCCTGTACCCTGTACCTGGGCTGTACCTGGGCTGTACTTGAAAACATTGGGAAAAAATATTTTTGGAATCTGTTTTTTTTTGGGCTATTACGCTTATTTAGTCCTTACTATGGACAGTCTCCAAAGATTTAACTGAAAAAACATTTTACGCTTCCTGTTACAGCACCTCAAAGTTAGGTCAGTATGGGCATTGGGTAGGTAAGGGGTAAGTAGGGGGCAATACCTACCCTGCTGTACCTGGGCTGTACCTGGGCTGTACTTGAAAACATTGGAAAAAATATTTTTGGAATCTGTTTTTTTTGGGCTATTACGCTTATTTAGTCCTTACTAAATGAGTAAAATAGTCCTTACTAAATTAAGGCCCTACTTACCCTTGTTTATGTATAGACATGGCCATATTTACCTTGTACTTGAGTATAGATACATGATAGGTAGGGCCCTACATACCCTTGTTTATGTATAAACATGGCCTTACCTGACTAGTGCTTGAGTATAGATACATGATAGGTAGGGCCCTACTTACCCTTGTTTATGTATAAACATGGCCATACTTACACTGTACTTGGGTATAGATACATGATAGGTAGGGCCATACTTACCCTTGTTTATGTATATACACAAACTGATGCTATCTATTTACACTACACAAATGCCATGTCGTACTGCAGGCCTAAGTACTAAGCAAGCTCGTCCTCGCTAAGATTTTCATCCTGGACATTCCGCTCGAAGAAATCTGCTCGAGGGTCAAGAACCACCGCAGTTTGCATGCAAGGATGCTTCACAATTACTACTTGCGACGCGATCTGATCTGCGAGCATGAATGCCTCTCTGGTATCGAAGACGGTGTCAGGATTCTCGGGGTCATCGCAAAAGAAACAGCCAGTGACGCTGTCCGGGCCAACTATGGAGTTTATCCGGTTATACATGGCGATCTTCGCTTTTGTCGGCTTCTGCAGCCAAGCCGCCTTGACAAATATGTACTCGACCCCACCAAGCTTGATGGCATAGACGTCTTCAAGACGGGCGAGCCTGGCACGCATGTATAATTGAGGAATTAGTTTGCAAAAACTACAGGAATCGTCTGAACATGGCCATGTCTACCCAGGGTATCTAAAGAAACTAGGTGGACATGGCCCTGTTTACACAATACATTACTAGGTAGGGCTAGAACATGACCATGTTTACTCATTAATCATAAGCAGAAAGGCACGCACCTATCAGTCTCTTCCTCTTCACTTGTTCCACGCACGCGTTCGATGAAAAAAGAGCGGAAATAACACTGGACAGTTTTGAACTTCTTGTCCACAGCAGCGATGCGGAATCGCATGTTACCCACTTGTACCTTGTTAAACCTGCGGCACTTTGTGGGGCAACCACGCAACAACTCGATTTCGTCGGGAGTGAATGGTCGTCCGAGCCAAGGAGTCGGATCTTCGTCGGCGGCTAGACGGCATGCATCCTCCTTTGCAGTCCTTTCTTCAAGCCACGACCGCCTCTCTTGACCCTGCGAATCACCTGAGTGATTAGTTTGTGGAAACGTGGATGGAAATCATGCACGAACATGGCCATGTTTACTTAGTGTTTCATTCAGGCATTGATTAGATGAGGCCTTACCTTGTTCGTAAGTCCTCATGATATGCATCAAGCAGGTCTTGCAACCGTCGGTAATGCCCCACATTGGTGCGCATCCAAACATCGATGCACGCTCGCTCGCCTTCGGTCAATGTGTGCTTCTTCCCTTTATCGGCCACAACAACGCGGTCCCGTACAAGAGCGGGGACGACAAGTGGCCGTGGAACTTCGTTGCGAAGTGCCATAAGTAACCCTCGTACATACTGAATGGTCTTCTGCCGCCCCATTCCGTTCATGATGCTCTGCACCGGGAAGGCATTGTTCTTCACCCACCTCCCGATTTTGCCATTTAAGGACTCGAATACGAACATCCAATACTCGCGAACCGGCCCGAGGTCTCGAAGTTGGTCTACCACGTGACACAATAGATGTGTGTTGAGGACCCACCAGTGAGGGCTCGTCCCATGTCGCGAGCTCTCCATGGTGACGAGCCACTCTCTAATGTACTTGTCAAGTGTCGGCAGCTCCTGAATCCCCATGTTCACCATCAACAATAGGTAGGTAGGGCCATGTCCAACCATGTTCCTAGAAGATCATGGACAAGTACGGCAATGCCTAACCATGTTCCTAAGGGATAATGGTCAAGTATGGCCATGTTCACTCTGTAAACTAGGTGGGCATCGCCATGTGCATTCAGCCTTCACACAAAATGTAAATTCTTGGTGACGCGACAGGAAACATGAGAGCAAGGTACCAGAGAACCGCACCTTCAGATCGATCTCGTGGGCCGTGATTTCCCGGACTATCGTTGAAAGTTGCCCCACCAAACGTGCGAGTGCATTGGGTGAGTCATCGTCCCTTGGCCATGCCGCGAGGATCGCGAAAAGTCCATTTCTGAACATCACCAAATATTCGTGGGCTTTTAGCTTCTTTGCGTTTCCGTCTGAAGACAGTTTCAACAATTTCCATTGACCCGCTCCCCATTCCCGTGGAAAGCCAACTTCCTCTCTCGCGAATTCCTCGGCTCTCTTCAAGCACCTTCCCGTAGCGGTGCGCACGTCGACAATCTGCCAAGGGGATGTCCTTTTGGTGTAGTTGCCATTCGCATCTGCTCAAGTGTCGGACCCGACCATAATTCACGTATGGATGCTAAACTTTTGAACAAACCGGACAGAACTGCCTAGGTATGGCCATGTTCAAGCATGTTCATAAGCCAAAACGGCTGGACACAGCCATGTTTACATAGGTTTCGCTGGATGGGTTCACGTCGGGTCAGGCCTATGGAAAGGGGAAAATACCAGTTGCCCACCATGTGGGTTTAATGCCTTGAGATTTCGCCCACGTTCGCGTTTTCTTGTCAAAGTAGTTCCCATCACGGCGTCAAGGACGTGCTCTCCAAGATTCTTGATCAAGTGCATCAAGTCGATGAGGTAGTCCTTGGCCTCATCCCAATACGGCAAGCGTGAGAATTCCGAAGGAAATTTTATACCGGTAGCTTTCATCATCGTCTCGAGATCCTTCATCCTGAAGTGTCCGCTTTCCTTAAGCGTTTGGTGCTTCGCCGCGTGGTGCCGTATCTCGGCATCCGTTCTCTTTTGAAACTCTGCGGGACCTGCGATGCAACAGGGTGAACATTGCCCTACCCATCATCGAACCTGTCCGAACATGGCCATATTCGGTCATGTCTACACGTGGGTATGGCCATGTCTATAAAAAACACTAGCAAAGCATGGCCATCCTTAACTCCTATGCTGGAATCTCCGGCGTTTCCGCGTGTCAAATCGACCGATTTACCCCCCACAAACGCCCATTCGGACCCCTTAGACACCCCCTATCAAGGCATTCGGTAGCTCAAAATGTGCCTAACGATGCCAAGAAGAACTTGGTTGCAAGCACGAACACGTATGGCTTTCATATGCACCAAGAAGCAACGGTCTAGCCGACCATGCCGTAGAAACTCCAAATACCATAACAGCATAGGAGTTAACCAATAACTGTCGCTTGCGTGCAGTACATCAAGGGAATACCAGAGAAGGTTGTTTACCAGGCTCGGCTTCCGTGCGGAAGGTATACCGCATCCCCTTGAAGATGCTAGATCGCCAACCTTGCAGGTTGCATGCAATGCAAGCCATGTACGCCCCCACATCCTTGCGACAAGCGCCATCCATCAAACCTTTGATGTCAAACAACATCTTAAACAACATGCACCTCAAGTTGAAGGTTTCTTTTTTCACGATGTCGTAGCACGGCACGCCATCCCATAACTCGAGCAGCTGGTCCACAAATAGCTCGTAGATAGGTTGCGTGCTTTTTGGCTTCGAGCCGCTACATATCCCAAACACCTCCATGTTCACGAACTTGCCGCGGATGGTGGGGTGCATATTGAGGTATTGAAACGTCACCGGGAAAACTCCGCGCAGGTCCTTCCACACCGTGGCGCCATCCGCACATCCTAAGATCACCACGTTGCGGGGATCGCTGAAGAACTTGGGGTACCTTTCCCGCCGTTGCCTCCATGCTAGACTGTCTGCGATAAACAGGTAAGTATGGCCATGTTCAGTAGGTTTCTAGAAGGACAGGGCCCGGATACGGCCATGTTCAGTAGGTTTCCAGAGGGATAGGGCCCAAATATGGCCATGTTCAGTAGGCTTTCAAAGGGCATAGATTCCTTTCACAATTGGGAACTGGAAAATTTCACTTACCCCACATAGTTCCCATCGCCTCCTTGGTCAAGTCGCATGGAATAATATGGCGGGCGTGCGCTTGCATGTCCACGCAAAGCTCCGGGTGCGCAAAATTCCTTTTGAGAAGATCCGGGAGGTTCCAATAATGAAACGTGGACTTTCCTCTCCGGCTCGCCAACGGCTTCTCGAGCATCTCCGGGGCCCATCTATCGGCGCCACACGTCGAGCATGTCCGGCACATTGCGCGCTCTCCATCGAATCTGCAACATCCATTTACACAGATGTCCACCGACTTAGAAGGCAAGCCATACATGGATAGATGTCCTATGGCCTCTTGGTAGTTCTTCGGTAGAGTGCCCTCCGGGAACATCTTCGGCAAATTTAGACGAAGTATCTCCAACAAGTCGTTAAAGGATCCTTGACTAAGGCCATGCTCCAAGTTCCATTCCAAGAGATCGAGCATGAGCATGAAGGCATGGTTTTCCTTACCAGAAGCATCCTGCGAAACTGACACCACAATTAGAAATGGGACGGACGTTGCCACGTAACTGTGCAAACATGGCAATGTTCGCCTTGTTTACATTTAGAAATGGCAAGACATGGCCATGTCTGTCTAGTACCTTATTAGCCAGTGCATATCCTCACCTTAAACCTCACCTGAAACCACATTAACTCAAAGTGCAGCAGCAGCAAGCGACACCGCGGTTGTTGTGTTATTTTCAGGTCGCACCTTTACCATCTCCTCCAAGCTCTTTAGTATCTCGTTGATTACATCCATCTCCTCGTCATTCGCCTCGTGTGCGGTACCACTCATGCCATCATCTTGATGGGGGATGAACATTGGGTGCGATCGCACTCCCACAAGGCACTCCACGATAGGAAATGCCACATCCCATGACTGGTTGCCGCAATGAAGAGAGATGTGCACGTCATCCTCAGGATACATATCGTCGAAATTGCCGGGTTTCATCCACCCTTCGTACTCGTCGAAGTCAATGCCTTCGATGTGGTTGAGGAAATACATCATCTTCTCCCACTCATACTGGATTTTGAGGAGCTCCCCGTTCGTGCGTGTGGAGGTCAC
>LGRX02032557.1:0-14529 GCA_001247695.2 Cymbomonas tetramitiformis | reverse complement strand
CCCCTTTTCCCGGCCCGCCGGGCGGGCCTTCGGCCCGCATTTTCCCTCTTTCCCCTTTTCTCCCCCCTTTTCCCGGCCCGCCGCGCGGGCCTTCGGCCCGCATTTCCCCCCTCTCCTCTCTTTTCCCTCCTTTCCACGATGGCGCGGGCCTTCGGCCCGCGCAGTTTTTCCCGGGCGTCCCGACAACTTTTCCCGGGCCGTCAAGAAATTCCCGTGGTTCCAAGGGAACCACCCACTCCCATTTTATCGGACTAGGGTCTGCAGTGGTCCTGCCACACTAGTGATTAGTATATACTCAAGTTGCTTGTTCAGAGCTGTAGAGGAGCAACCGATGTTACTTGATTTGTTTTAGCTACCAGAAAGGCAAAGTGTTTCCTTAGCTTTGCCAGTAGTGAAAGGATATTGCCCCGTCAGTAATGCCAGGCTTCCGTATAGTTGGTATATTCCGTATATTCCGTTTAAGATGGCGCTTGTTCATCATCACCGAGAAGGAACACTGGACTACTTTAGGGTTTAGGGTTTATGCATGCATGCATCTTACGCAGTCCGGGGTGGTGTATTAGAATCGGCTAGCGGCCTATCATCATATGGGCTCTGTCAGATATAGTTAGTACGAGTACTGCAGATGACCGAGCTCGCTAGTGACACGGCAGTCTTTGGAACCTAAAACCTATTCCTACCAATCGGACATCTGATTATCTATATTCACGTTAGTTACTTTCCACTCTGGATTATTACCCGTCAGCCCGAGGTTCTCAATAAAAACTTTCGCTGTAAAATAACGATATGTGCAAAGTCACTGCACGTAGGAAACTGATAACAACAACGATCGGATAGCGGCGGTGTCGGGTCAACTGCAGTATCATATGTCATATAACTACCTTCGCAGAGTGTCAAAAATAATGTGCACTCGAAAATGCCGCAAATCATATTGAAATGCACCGCCCGCTTGAGCCATATGATTTATAAGCGGGTGATGCGGCCTACTTTTGCAGGGCTGGATGCAAACTGCACCTGCTGCAGAATGTGTGGGTGGAACTGTGGTGTACCCCGGGCTGCTCGAGCACCGCCGCATGATGGAGAGGAAGCGCCATGGGATCCCGTTGCACAAGGATATTGTGGGATGGTTGTGGGAGCAGGGCAAGGCTCTTGGGGTGCGAGAGTGCCTGACGGAAATCAAGACATAATGCTATACAAATGAACAACTAGTATGCATGGCAGAAAAATATCGGAACTTATAGATATATACACCATTATTGTAGTATTTTCTTTGACAATTATTGCATGTCAGTAAGTCGCAAAGACTTGTGTCAACTTGGATGCCGATGGCCTTGCTCAAATTGAATTAAAATCGAAACCAATAATAATGATTGAATATAATGACAAAGGCGTATTGTATGACTGTGGCGCATCCCCGTTAGCACTGCAGTAGAGAGATTGTATATTATCCCAATGGCCCGCCGATACAATTTTATCATGATATCTCGGTATATTCAGTATGCAGAATCTGGCTAAACTGCTTCACCTTACAAACGGTAATCATGACCATAGCGTCAATCACAATGATCGACGGCGACGAAGAGCAATAGTCCTACAAACACCGCGACAACACCAACGAGTGCCATACCATGACATCAAGAGTGGCTTTATTTTGAATGCAGAAGGATGCCAATGCTACAAACACTGATGGTTGCATATGCGCTCCCAGCAGCCGACAAACCGTTACAACGTATCAATACATGCATTCCGATCGGGTATGAACCACCACGTGATTTTGCAAAGTATCTTGAATGCACAAAGCGTCTCGATTGTGCGAAGTGTCTATTGGAATATATATATATATATATATATATATATCGGCCAAATATAGTATAAATAATTATGGAGATGTATCGAGTGCCGACGGAGGATCGATTTTGGTACACATGGCGAAATTTGTGACTCGTATTCCTAGCACTTTTAAAAGTGCATGTACATTGTAGGAACAAGTCAGCCGTACAAACTTCCCAAAACTGTTTGGGGTGAGAGTCCTAAACAAGGGCTCTCTCCGGAAGTAAGTAAACACTTACAGGAAATGCTCTAATAGCACTCGGTTGGGATGCAAGGAATCCCAAGGTTTAATATCGGATACGGATCTTTTCAATTACACTTTCGGTCAAGTTACTTAGCAGCCACAGAGGTGGCTGCAATGTATAACAATTTAAACTCAACCCCGAGAGCTTGCACAACTCTCTACTTAAGGTAACTCGTCCTTACCATGTCACTTCATGTGTTCAGTCATTTGCTGAATGTAACAGCAGCCAATTAGCTGGGATCTGTCATCGGTACTTAAATGTCTCTGACTGTCACCTCTCAAGTCTCTCGTTTGAATACTCACAGATTTGCTGACTGATGTAGCTGTAACTGAGGTCCTCCTCGATTCCCTCCAGTTATGTTCGACTGGTCGAATTCTAAACGATTTCCCACCAATTCTCTCAAGTCTGGTCTGCTGTAGGTGCAGATATTCAAATGTCACATTTGAGTCCGTCATTTCTGTCGGCCACCTCTGTCAATTCTGCCAGTCACCTCTGTCATTCGGTCATGCGGGTGACTGTCATCATTTCCGGCTGGTGACTGTCATCGTTTCTGTCACTCGTCACTACTCTGACACGTCTGTCTCTCGTACTGACTCGTGATGTATCCTAGTACAACTCTCTCCCCCCCTTTAGGCGCGCCTACGTCCTCGCTAGGCTATCCGGCCCGTATATCCATACATTGTATGAGGTTTAAGCATGAACTTGTGACGCAAGAGTCAAGCTACTAAGCTCTCGGTACTCGGGTTCCGTGCCCCCCAGTCCTCGGGTCTGGGTCCCCTTCTGCTTGCTAGGTTTTCCCGAAGGCTCCTCACCGTCTCACGCTGCCAACGCTCATACAATTTGGTAGCAATGGTACTCCCCCACCCAGCTTGCAGGTCTTTTGTGGCCATTGCCGGTCTTGAACAAGGCTACAATTAGGCAATTGCAATATCTTTATGGCAGGAAAGATTGACCAGTATTTTGACAGGGTGAGCAACAACTCTTCCAAATAATTACTTTAAGCTAGAACAGCCTGCTATGGGCTACAATTCATGTCTTATACTTTCAGGGCGCGCATTTCAGATCTCTGATGGATCTGTCCTCTGTCGGCTGGCCAATCACAATCTACCACCTATACAAATCCTTATCAGAGAATCTACACATTAATATCTATCTAGCTAATCTAGTTGCCTCTGACCCTCTTCCTCCGAGGGGGCAACTCAGATTCGTCATCACCGTCCACCAAGTAACGAGTAGGAACAGTCTTCCTATATTCAATTATGATAGGTTGTCTCTTCGGCTTAGATTCGGTCTTCACCACAGGGGCTGGAGCATCATCAGATATGGCATCAGACTTCGGCTCGGGGATAGGCTGATCCTCTGACTGAACGGGTGATGTCGGGGATGTGCCCTTTGGCACCCAGATAAGTTCACCCTTATCAGCCATGATCAGCTGCAGACCCAGTCTCTTCAACCTTCGAGCTTCAGCCTGTTCCTCAGCATCGTCAGCTACCAAGTCATCGAACTCACTGACGGCATCCTCGGTGTCAGTGCCATATTCACCAGGCGTGTCATACTCCCACTTCGGACTGGCAGTATCAATGTCATGCTTACTGGCTAGCCCTACAAATTTAGAACCTTGTGTTTACCTTGTGTTTACCTTGTGTTTACCTTGTGTTTCGAGCCAAGTAGGGCCCTACTTGGGCAATGTCGGCAGTAAAATGGCAAAACCAGCCAAAATCGGGTGAAATGAAGTTTCCGATAGTTTGTTTTTTATTGTTGATATCGATGGTTTGGGTCGATGTAAGACATATGGAGCGAAGTTTTGGGTGGAATGGCTTTGGTAACCTCACTTTTTGAGGCCTCAAAGTTGTGCTACTCGGTACCTGCCCTGTACTTGGGGTTGTACCTGGGCTGTACTTGAAAACATTGGAAAAAAATATTTTTGGAATCTGTTTTTTGGGGCTATTACGCTTATTTAGTCCTTACTATGGACAGTCTCCAAAGATTTAACTGAAAAAACATTTTACACTTCATGTTACAGCACCTCAAAGTTAGGTCAGTATGGGCATTGGGTAGGTAAGGGGTAAGTAGGGGGCAATACCTACCCTGTACCTGGGCTGTACCTGGGCTGTACCTGGGCTGTACTTGAAAACATTGGGAAAAAATATTTTTGGAATCTGTTTTTTTTTGGGCTATTACGCTTATTTAGTCCTTACTATGGACAGTCTCCAAAGATTTAACTGAAAAAACATTTTACGCTTCCTGTTACAGCACCTCAAAGTTAGGTCAGTATGGGCATTGGGTAGGTAAGGGGTAAGTAGGGGGCAATACCTACCCTGCACCTGGGCTGTACCTGGGCTGTACTTGAAAACATTGGAAAAAATATTTTTGGAATCTGTTTTTTTGGGGCTATTACGCTTATTTAGTCCTTACTAAATGAGTAAAATAGTCCTTACTAAATTAAGGCCCTACTTACCCTTGTTTATGTATAGACATGGCCATATTTACCTTGTACTTGAGTATAGATACATGATAGGTAGGGCCCTACATACCCTTGTTTATGTATAAACATGGCCTTACCTGACTAGTGCTTGAGTATAGATACATGATAGGTAGGGCCCTACTTACCCTTGTTTATGTATAAACATGGCCATACTTACACTGTACTTGGGTATAGATACATGATAGGTAGGGCCATACTTACCCTTGTTTATGTATATACACAAACTGATGCTATCTATTTACACTACACAAATGCCATGTCGTACTGCAGGCCTAAGTACTAAGCAAGCTCGTCCTCGCTAGGATTTTCATCCTGGACATTCTGCTCGAAGAAATCTGCTCGAGGGTCAAGAACCACCGCAGTTTGCATGCAAGGATGCTTCACAATTACTACTTGCGACGCGATCTGATCTGCGAGCATGAATGCCTCTCTGGTATCGAAGACGGTGTCAGGATTCTCGGGGTCATCGCAAAAGAAACAGCCAGTGACGCTGTCCGGGCCAACTATGGAGTTTATCCGGTTATACATGGCGATCTTCGCTTTTGTCGGCTTCTGCAGCCAAGCCGCCTTGACAAATATGTACTCGACCCCACCAAGCTTGATGGCATAGACGTCTTCAAGACGGGCGAGCCTGGCACGCATGTATAATTGAGGAATTAGTTTGCAAAAACTACAGGAATCGTCTGAACATGGCCATGTCTACCCAGGGTATCTAAAGAAACTAGGTGGACATGGCCCTGTTTACACAATACATTACTAGGTAGGGCTAGAACATGACCATGTTTACTCATTAATCATAAGCAGAAAGGCACGCACCTATCAGTCTCTTCCTCTTCACTTGTTCCACGCACGCGTTCGATGAAAAAAGAGCGGAAATAACACTGGACAGTTTTGAACTTCTTGTCCACAGCAGCGATGCGGAATCGCATGTTACCCACTTGTACCTTGTTAAGCCTGCGGCACTTTGTGGGGCAACCACGCAACAACTCGATTTCGTCGGGAGTGAATGGTCGTCCGAGCCAAGGAGTCGGATCTTCGTCGGCGGCTAGACGGCATGGCATCCTCCTTTGCAGTCCTTTCTTCAAGCCACGACCGCCTCTCTTGACCCTGCGAATCACCTGAGTGATTAGTTTGTGGAAACGTGGATGGAAATCATGCACGAACATGGCCATGTTTACTTAGTGTTTCATTCGGGCATTGATTAGATGAGGCCTTACCTTGTTCGTAAGTCCTCATGATATGCATCAAGCAGGTCTTGCAACCGTCGGTAATGCCCCACATTGGTGCGCATCCAAACATCGATGCACGCTCGCTCGCCTTCGGTCAATGTGTGCTTCTTCCCTTTATCGGCCACAACAACGCGGTCCCGTACAAGAGCGGGGACGACAAGTGGCCGTGGAACTTCGTTGCGAAGTGCCATAAGTAACCCTCGTACATACTAAATGGTCTTCTGCCGCCCGATTCCGTTCATGATGCTCTGCACCGGGAAGGCATTGTTCTTCACCCACCTCCCGATTTTGCCATTTAAGGACTCGAATACGAACATCCAATACTCGCGAACCGGCCCGAGGTCTCGAAGTTGGTCTACCACGTGACACAATAGATGTGTGTTGAGGACCCACCAGTGAGGGCTCGTCCCATGTCGCGAGCTCTCCATGGTGACGAGCCACTCTCTAATGTACTTGTCAAGTGTCGGCAGCTCCTGAATCCCCATGTTCACCATCAACAATAGGTAGGTAGGGCCATGTCCAACCATGTTCCTAGAAGATCATGGACAAGTACGGCAATGCCTAACCATGTTCCTAAGGGATAATGGTCAAGTATGGCCATGTTCACTCTGTAAACTAGGTGGGCATCGCCATGTGCATTCAGCCTTCACACAAAATGTAAATTCTTGGTGACGCGACAGGAAACATGAGAGCAAGGTACCAGAGAACCGCACCTTCAGATCGATCTCGTGGGCCGTGATTTCCCGGACTATCGTTGAAAGTTGCCCCACCAAACGTGCGAGTGCATTGGGTGAGTCATCGTCCCTTGGCCATGCCGCGAGGATCGCGAAAAGTCCATTTCTGAACATCACCAAATATTCGTGGGCTTTTAGCTTCTTTGCGTTTCCGTCTGAAGACAGTTTCAACAATTTCCATTGACCCGCTCCCCATTCCCGTGGAAAGCCAACTTCCTCTCTCGCGAATTCCTCGGCTCTCTTCAAGCACCTTCCCGTAGCGGTGCGCACGTCGACAATCTGCCAAGGGGATGTCCTTTTGGTGTAGTTGCCATTCGCATCTGCTCAAGTGTCGGACCCGACCATAATTCACGTATGGATGCTAAACTTTTGAACAAACCGGACAGAACTGCCTACATATGGCCATGTTCAAGCATGTTCATAAGCCAAAACGGCTGGACACAGCCATGTTTACATAGGTTTCGCTGGATGGGTTCACGTCGGGTCAGGCCTATGGAAAGGGAAAAATACCAGTTGCCCACCATGTGGGTTTAATGCCTTGAGATTTCGCCCACGTTCGCGTTTTCTTGTCAAAGTCAGTTCCCATCACGGCGTCAAGGACGTGCTCTCCAAGATTCTTGATCAAGTGCATCAAGTCGATGAGGTAGTCCTTGGCCTCATCCCAATACGGCAAGCGTGAGAATTCCGAAGGAAATTTTATACCGGTAGCTTTCATCATCGTCTCGAGATCCTTCATCCTGAAGTGTCCGCTTTCCTTAAGCGTTTGGTGCTTCGCCGCGTGGTGCCGTATCTCGGCATCCGTTCTCTTTTGAAACTCTGCGGGACCTGCGATGCAACAGGGTGAACATTGCCCTACCCATCATCGAACCTGTCCGAACATGGCCATATTCGGTCATGTCTACACGTGGGTATGGCCATGTCTATAAAAAACACTAGCAAAGCATGGCCATCCTTAACTCCTATGCTGGAATCTCCGGCGTTTCCGCGTGTCAAATCGACCGATTTACCCCCCACAAACGCCCATTCGGACCCCTTAGACACCCCCTATCAAGGCATTCGGTAGCTCAAAATGTGCCTAACGATGCCAAGAAGAACTTGGTTGCAAGCACGAACACGTATGGCTTTCATATGCACCAAGAAGCAACGGTCTAGCCGACCATGCCGTAGAAACTCCAAATACCATAACAGCATAGGAGTTAACCAATAACTGTCGCTTGCGTGCAGTACATCAAGGGAATACCAGAGAAGGTTGTTTACCAGGCTCGGCTTCCGTGCGGAAGGTATACCGCATCCCCTTGAAGATGCTAGATCGCCAACCTTGCAGGTTGCATGCAATGCAAGCCATGTACGCCCCCACATCCTTGCGACAAGCGCCATCCATCAAACCTTTGATGTCAAACAACATCTTAAACAACATGCACCTCAAGTTGAAGGTTTCTTTTTTCACGATGTCGTAGCACGGCACGCCATCCCATAACTCGAGCAGCTGGTCCACAAATAGCTCGTAGATAGGTTGCGTGCTTTTTGGCTTCGAGCCGCTACATACAGTATCCCAAACACCTCCATGTTCACGAACTTGCCGCGGATGGTGGGGTGCATATTGAGGTATTGAAACGTCACCGGGAAAACTCCGCGCAGGTCCTTCCACACCGTGGCGCCATCCGCACATCCTAAGATCACCACGTTGCGGGGATCGCTGAAGAACTTGGGGTACCTTTCCCGCCGTTGCCTCCATGCTAGACTGTCTGCGATAAACAGGTAAGTATGGCCATGTTCAGTAGGTTTCTAGAAGGACAGGGCCCGGATACGGCCATGTTCAGTAGGTTTCCAGAGGGATAGGGCCCAAATATGGCCATGTTCAGTAGGCTTTCAAAGGGCATAGATTCCTTTCACAATTGGGAACTGGAAAATTTCACTTACCCCACATAGTTCCCATCGCCTCCTTGGTCAAGTCGCATGGAATAATATGGCGGGCGTGCGCTTGCATGTCCACGCAAAGCTCCGGGTGCGCAAAATTCCTTTTGAGAAGATCCGGGAGGTTCCAATAATGAAACGTGGACTTTCCTCTCCGGCTCGCCAACGGCTTCTCGAGCATCTCCGGGGCCCATCTATCGGCGCCACACGTCGAGCATGTCCGGCACATTGCGCGCTCTCCATCGAATCTGCAACATCCATTTACACAGATGTCCACCGACTTAGAAGGCAAGCCATACATGGATAGATGTCCTATGGCCTCTTGGTAGTTCTTCGGTAGAGTGCCCTCCGGGAACATCTTCGGCAAATTTAGACGAAGTATCTCCAATAAGTCGTTAAAGGATCCTTGACTAAGGCCATGCTCCAAGTTCCATTCCAAGAGATCGAGCATGAGCATGAAGGCATGGTTTTCCTTACCAGAAGCATCCTGCGAAACTGACACCACAATTAGAAATGGGACGGACATTGCCACGTAACTGTGCAAACATGGCAATGTTCGCCTTGTCTACATTTAGAAATGGCAAGACATGGCCATGTCTGTCCAGTACCTTATTAGCCAGTGCATATCCTCACCTTAAACCTCACCTGAAACCACATTAACTCAAAGTGCAGCAGCAGCAAGCGACACCGCGGTTGTTGTGTTATTTTCAGGTCGCACCTTTACCATCTCCTCCAAGCTCTTTAGTATCTCGTTGATTACATCCATCTCCTCGTCATTCGCCTCGTGTGCGGTACCACTCATGCCATCATCTCGATGGGGGATGAACATTGGGTGCGATCGCACTCCCACAAGGCACTCCACGATAGGAAATGCCACATCCCATGACTGGTTGCCGCAATGAAGAGAGATGTGCACGTCATCCTCCGGATACATATCGTCGAAATTGCCGGGTTTCATCCACCCTTCGTACTCGTCGAAGTCAATGCCTTCGATGTGGTTGAGGAAATACATCATCTTCTCCCACTCATACTCGATTTTGAGGAGCTCCTCGTTCGTGCGTGTGGAGGTCACGCTCACGTGAAAACAGGCGGTGTCGTCACGTTCTTGCCGAGTTGGGGAGGCGACCGCAACGAGCACGTTGGGCAGGTATTAGGCAAACATGGCCATGTTCACCAATTACCTGAAGCTATACAAGGCAGGTATGGCCATGTTCAATAGGTTCTCACCTGCTGGCTCAGACGGGAAGGGGGAACTTGGAGGGATCGGGGATATGCCGCGACCATCGGCATCTCCTATAGACCCCCCTCCCCAATCCTTCTCTCCGAATTCATCCATCTCTTCATCCGTCTCCAAAGTAGGTTCGGTAGAATCATGTGGGGTAGGCGGCCTAAGAGGAAGCACGGCATCCGGATCCGGTTGTGGAGGTACATGCCAACCGTAAAGCCTTTTGTGTGTGTAGATGGTTCTCGTTGACAATTCCTTGGTGATGTTGTTCTCCACGCAACGATTGCAACCACATGGCTTCTTTTGCGCGTCCCTTGCGCGTGGACCGTTCTCCACACCTCCGCGGCGGCGTCTGCACGAAACCGCGTACGAACATGTCCATGCTTACCTTGTGTATTCCAAAGAACCTATACAAACAGCGCCATGTTTACACCGGGTTTGAAACCATACCTGGCTATAGGGTGTGGGAACGCCGGGTTTAGCGGAGTACACATTATGGCCTCGTCGGCTACCTCGCGGACGATGGGTTCGATGTCTGCGTCATGGGCACGGGAATCGTCTTGGGCCACGGCCTCGGAGATCGGAGAGTCGGCATCGGAGGCCAAGAGCATCATCGGGTGTGCGGAGGTGGTGGCATCGGCACGGGAATCGTCTTGGGCCACGGCCTCGGAGATCGGAGAGTCGGCATCGGAGGCCAAGAGCATCATCGGGTGTGGGGAGGGGGGGGCATCGGCATCGGGGCTGGCGTCGTCGGAACTCGTGACATCCTTGCTCTTGATGGAGTCGTGGTCATCCAAAGTGGGTTGCTCGGACTTGGTCAAATTCAACTCGTCCGGCGGAGCCATACAAATGTCGTCGTCCCTCACCACTTTCAAAATCGCGTCTTTGATCATGGCAAGATTTCGGTGGACAGGAGGTTCCAATGCCCAACGGTGGCCGGCATACTCGATGTTCGCCGGATGGTCCTCTAGGTAGAGTGTATCGGCGATGCACTCCCATATTCTCGAACGGTGGCCCTTCGCATTTGCCACCATGTCGAAAAACTCTTGCGGCGTGCACACCGTTTTCTTCTCTTCGCGCCTGAATGGAACATGAAGGAATGGATGGTGACATTGCGTTGCCTGTTGCAAAAGAATCAGAAATGTGTGAGTAGGGCCATGCCCACATCGTTTCAGCAATGGACATGTCTGATCAGGACTTGAGCATAGATACATGATAGGTAGGGCCCTATTTACCCTTGTTAATGTATAAATAAACATGGCCATGCTTGGTCAGTACTTGAGTATAGACACATGATAGATAGGGCCCTACTTACCCTTGTTTATGTATAAACATGTCCTTGCATAATGCAGCACGCAATCAAGCTTACGGAATGTCACCTTGGATCCGAAAGTTGGCTTGCCAACGAGGAATCGTGCAATCGTCCGAGTCACTGCCTGAATGCAGGTCTGGCAACGATGAGTCGTCCGAGTCCGTGTCTGAGCGCTGGCTTGGCAAGGAGGAGTTGTCGGAGGCAGTGCTTGAAAGCAAGCCTGGCAACGAGGAGTCGTCCGAGTCCTTGTTTGACCGCTGACCTGGCAGCATGGAGTCGTCTGAGTCCATGTCGCGGCGGTCGGAGTTGGCTTCGGAGTTGGGTGTATGGGTACATGGGGGCGAAGTAATAGCTGTGGCTGCAATGTCTTCGGCATGGGGGTCCGACCTAGAGCGAACACGGCCAAACATGGCCATACCTGACCCCTTCCCATTGCAGGTAGGGCAATGCTCGCCCCGGGTTCGTCCCGAGAGCAAGGCAGGTAGGGCCCTACCCGTACCGTAATCGTGCCGCAGCACCCCTTAGTCGACGAACCACAATGAAATTTTAACATCACACAGGCGAGGTAGGGAAAGCAAAAATTTGGCCAGGGCCTCCGGCGCACAAGGTCGCATGTAGCAGGAATTTCCGTGCTTTTCGGTCCGACCTACAGCGAACACGGCCAAACATGGCCATACCTGACCCCTTCCCATTGCAGGTAGGGCAATGCTCGCCCCGGGTTCGTCCCGAGAGCAAGGCAGGTAGGGCCCTACCCGTACCGTAATCGTGCCGCAGCACCCCTTAGTCGACGAACCACAATGAAAGTTTAACATCTCACACTGTGCGAGGTAGGGAAAGCAAAAATTTGGCCAGGGCCTCCGGCGCACAAGGTCGCATGTAGCAGGAATTTCCGTGCTTTTCGGTCCGACCTACAGCGAACACGGCCAAACATGGCCATACTTGGCCCCTTCCCATTGCAGGTAGGGCAATGCTCGCCCCGGGTTCGTCCCGAGAGCAAGGCAGGTAGGGCCCTACCCGGTCATGCCGTCGCGTTCAATGTCAGTGAAGGTGGCGCGTGCCGGGTGATTGTCGTATTCTTCCGTCAGAATGATTCCATCCCAAAAGAGTTCCTCAACTAAATCTATAAACCCATTCGTGGGATTGGCATCCCATTCGAGGACACGTTGCCTCTTGAAGGCATCGTCCGCACGCGGCGGCGTCGTCAACCCATCGCCCTCACCCGGAGAATTTGGCAAGCGATATGCAACAGTGGCTCTTTTCGCGGGATTGACCCTCCGTCTCTCCTCCGGAATCCCACCTTGCGCCAATCTCTGTGCGCGGGATGTCATCGCCTATTGTGCCTGCAAACCGCTTTTGCCCACGTACGTAACCTGCTGTACCATCATAAGTATGGTGTAAACATGGCCCTATCTAAGCAGTTTCAACAGCCGAGATGGTGAAACACGGCCTTGGTAGCACATGGTTTACCTTGTTTTACTGCCAACATTGGGCCAAGACGTACATAAAACGGACCATGTTTGATCAATGTCCAAAAACACGTGGCAAACTTGGCCATTTTTGGGCAATTTTGGCAGTAAAACAAGGTAAAACACCTTGTGTTGCGCCGCGGAAGATGTTTACCTTGTACCTGAGTAGAAATGCCCTGGTATGGCCCGGTTCGAACAGCATTCACGCGAACACAAGGTAGACATCTTCCGCGGCGCACATAGCCCAACTCAATGCCCCAAATGCAAAACCCAATGGGGAAACGACCCAAACATGGCCATGTCTAGACCATACCTTAGGGTGCAGGCGGGCGTGCCAAAAAGATCGGTCATTTTGATGAAAAACAAAGTTGAGCTCAAAAGAAGGGGGCTTGGGCGCAGACTACAATGGTGAAAACGGTTTGTTGAAAGCTTGTAAAGGCCTTTGGAAAAAAGGCTTTTATTTTGTGGAGCTTCAACTTGCGAGAACAAAAAACAAAACAGGAAGGCGACGGAAACTTGCGTTGCCCTGGGGCATGGTCATGCGCGCGGCGCGATTCGAATCCGACTGATCGACGAATCCAACGCCTGGCGATCGAAAGTGCCAAAGTAATTTCAAATTGGGGCGTCCGATGCGAATACGAAATGCGTTGACCTCGAGTGACCGCGAATCCCGCTTCCCTTCCCCTTCTCATCGATCCACGGAAACGCAGGCGGCGTACTGTAACGGATAGGGAGGGAGGTGGTGCTTTACCTTGCAGGAAGTCAAAACGGTTTATTAAAGCGAGCGATACCGTTTTAAGGCTACCGTTACTGCTGCCTGCGAAGCACCACCTCCCTCCCTAGAAACGTAAGTGATTTGAAAAATGCCGAGCGGTATGTTATCGTACGACCAATTTAAACATGCCCGCGTGAAAATGGGCAAGCTCGCGGACAAGGAAAAGTACCGGCAATACAAGCGCAAGTATGCGCTTTTAAATGCGTCCGACTCCGAGAGCGGTGGCTCCGAGGACACGGACGAGGAGGAGGAGGAGGAGGAGGAGGAGGATCCGGGGGCCGAAAGCAAGAAGGGGAGTGGGCTTGTCCGCTTCGCCCTTGCGATGGCCAAGGTGAAGTCCACAGGGGATTCAGTTAAAAATCTTCAGAAAGCGCAAGAAAAGGAGGGGAAGGAGGCGGCGAAACACAGGAGAGACGTCTTCCGTGAGTAACCCAGCCGAAATCCTGCTTAAAAAACACTTGCTAGGGTGTTAGAACATTGCACGAACACAGCCCTGTTCGCCCACCTGCCAGTTGTAGGTAGGGGGTGTACACTGCGTAAATAGGGCAATGTTTGGGTAGTGTCCTGCTTGTGTTTTATGTTGTCCTGTCGCAGGAAGTTCAGATGCTAACGTGTGGGGTGTTTGTGTTTGATTTCACAGACGATATGGTGGTGAAGGGGCATGTAAATCCCTTCCAGGGTCTGGATAAACAGACCCTGGCTAGGGATAGGTTCCGCCGTCGAATGGCGGAACTAATGCCCCTCACCGCCACGTTGGGCTCAAGGGGGGACAACCAGCATATGAAGTTGTCCACCTTGATGCAAAATTTGAGGCGCCGCCACAAGTGGGGGAGGTGGCGCCTCAAGGCGGGGGAGGTGCATGTCTGGGTATGCAACATACCCGGGCATGCATACACCACCGCCAACGTGGAGGTGTTTTCCCAAAAGAAAGCCCAACCCACAACGGCCGAGATCAAGGCCGGGGTGGAGGCTGCGGGTTTGACCCTGAACGACGACGTCCCAACGGAAGGTGCGTTCTTTGCTTGAAATAAGTTTTGTGATAAGTTTTTCGTTTCTTATGTGCAAGTAAGGCCCTGTTCGCACCGTTTAGTACAGAAGTACTATGCAAGTAAGGCCATGTTTACACACTACCTATGCAAACATGGCCATGTTTGCATAGATATAACTTGCCAGTACTTTGAAACTAACTTAGTGTTGGTCGTGGCAGCAGAGGATCGGAAGGCAATCCTGCGGGATCTTTTCGACGCCAAGGAGGAGGAGGAGGAGGAGGAGGAGGCCAGGGGCAAGGGGAAGGCCGAGCCCAAGGGCAAGGAG
>LGRX02032556.1:0-12093 GCA_001247695.2 Cymbomonas tetramitiformis | reverse complement strand
TAGAGGAACTCGCATTGGTCTCAGCCATCTATGAGCGCCCTGTGCTGGGGTAGATGTTGGAGAAATTGCTGACACGGTGCAAGTTTTAGTGTTTTCTATCAGACCCAGGCCAACGACAAAAGCCACACACGACAGTGCTCAACGCTGAAACCGGATCATTCCACGATGAGCAGTGCAACATGTTGCCTCAAGTGTTGCCGGGTTGTCCGGTGAGACGAAAAAGTCAAATAGGAGCAAAGTGAATCTCAATGTCATAAGTCGTGCATACGAGTGGCTGTTTAGATTTGATTCCAAATCTAAAAAATCTAATGCGATTTTATTCGCCTTGGTCAATCTTCGAGTCTTACAAAAAGTGGTACCTAGGGGGGCTAGTCAGAGCCCATAATAACTAAGCCTAAACCCGAAGTCCAGCAAGTAACATTAGGGAGGTTCCGATTTGCGATTCCGGGTTACGGATTACGAGTTATCGTCATAGATTCCTTTTTTCGCATGACACCGATGACGATAACTCGTAATCCGGGAAAACGTCAACGTCCCGAACTTCGGGATGCCAGTGTTAATTCTTACGTCGTTCGGGACGATTTTCGTCCCGAACTACGAGTTACGAACTAAGGTGCAAACTTCGTGTAAAATCGTAGATTCAGAATATTGCTCAGATTCTTCTGATCGAGCGTCTGTCTGCTTTGCGTTTCCCCACGGAGCGTCTCTTCGTCCGTCCGCATTCGTGCCACGTCGGCATGAAAACCACAGAATTTTGTAAAAAGCGACAGCAACGGCTAGCGTTCACACGTAATTCGGAGTATTCGGAGCACGACAGATTTCGGAATCGATTTTGCATTTGATGCTCATTCCGAGTTAAGGTCATCCCGGATTAGGATTGACGTCATAACGGCGATGACGTTAACGCGCAATTCGTAATCCGGAACAAAAATCGGAACCTCCCTATTTTGCAAACAAAAGATCCCAACCGAACGCGGCCAGAGAAGAAACCTTACGTTAGGGTTTACTTCTCGCTAAACGCACGACTTGGGACGTGATTAAACCTTCGCCTTTCTCAAATTGGCAGCAACAG
The DNA here is from genome assembly GCA_001247695.2 of Cymbomonas tetramitiformis. Lineage (NCBI taxonomy): Eukaryota > Viridiplantae > Chlorophyta > Pyramimonadophyceae > Pyramimonadales > Pyramimonadaceae > Cymbomonas > Cymbomonas tetramitiformis. Next base: position 11,021 of record LGRX02032556.1, on the reverse strand, counting down.
CCACGAGTTGTTAATTCGTGTACTTTCGGGGTACGTCAACACTTCATCATCAGGTTGCTTGTTAGAAACATTTGAAGTGATGTGGAAGCGCTTTAATATCGTCCTGCAGGGTAGCTGCCATGTGTGCGTGCAGCTTATACCTGTCCAACTGCCATATCGATAGGCTGTTTGGTTGTGATCAACCGTAGTCCCGGTGCTTTATCTTGACTCTGTCTGTCTATTTTAGGGTACCAGAAAACTTCGAAACGCGTACGCTTTTCCACTTTGGAAGAGGGCACGAAACCGGAGGGCTTGCCTTCGCAGGTGTGCGACTAAAACGACTGACGTGGACCTCCGAGGTGCTCTGGACGGCTCTTTGTTCTCCTCCCATTGCTTCTTTTCGCAGTATGCAAGCCAGACCCTCTCGACTAGGCATACCTCATGGCCCCTCCCTGTTGCGTATATACGTGGCGTTCTCCTTGGTGGTCGCGGTGTCAGGGGTGGAGATGTCAATGCTGGCTTTTGGGACGGGTTCAAGGGGTTGCTCCCCACCTACGGCTTGCGTGCGGGCTGTCGAGGAAGCCCTCAGCTTAGGTTGGCGCACCATCGATGCAGCTTGGGAGTACGGAACGCAACGTCTGGTTGCTCAGGTGCTAGACTCTTTCCTCACTTGAGCAGAACACAATAGCTCGCGCCATCGGAGATTGAAACGCTCGGATAATGCACCCGTGTACAAAATCATGACGCAAGCGCTTGAGCTGTGCGAGAACGAGCGAAACTTTCAACTGGGCTTGCACCGTCCGAAGGAAGCCATGACGACCGTAGTATGCGCCCAGGGTCCTCCGTGGAAATAAGTCCGCGAGGAGATATCGGTTTAGGTCGGCTCAGACCGAGCTCATCGCTTTAGGCCTCCCAACGATACGTTTAAGATACTTTGATTTTTTGTTTCCTTCTTCATATTTCTTCGAGTTTATTAAGCGTAATAGGTTGTTGAAGCGTCATTTCCTCTGCACTCGTTCAACGTTCAACGGCGGCTGCAAAATGTGGCTCACCCATCGTTCAGCTCGGTATGTGGATTGAATTGCGCGTCTACGTATTGTGTTCGCTCGTGCGCTATTCGAGCGCTCAGTCTGCTCCCAGAGGGGTGGTCGAGTTCCCACAGGGTATCGCGGCGGCAGGGGTGTCGCGAGAAGAATTGTTCATCATCACGAAGATCCCCGGCCCTGTGGGGGCCAACGCGTCGCGCTACGTGGAAGATGACCTTGCCCAGCTGCAAATGCCGTACGTGGACCTGCTCCTCATGCACTACCCCTGCGGAGAGGCTTGGCCTCAGCCGCGTGACGGCTGCAACGCCACCGAAGATGCTCAGGATGCCGCCCGGCGCCTGGCCACGTGGAGGGCTATGGAGCGCTTGCACGCCGCTGGCAAGGTGAAGGCCCTAGGCGTATCTAATTTCCGACAGGAACACCTCAGACAGCTTCTTGCGGAGGCCCGGGTCCCGCCCTCTGTGAACCAGGTCCAATGGCACCTCGGCTACCACGACGACGCCCTCCATCGTTTCTGCGCGATGAACGGGATCATCCTCCAGGCGTACTCACCTCTCGGTGGCGGAGGCACCAGCACAGGGCGCGACGGCGGCATCGCGCTAGACGATCCCCTGGTGGTCGCCGTGGCCAGGCGCCACAGCGTGAGCGACGCGCAGGTGGCGCTTCGCTGGAGCATTGACCAGGGTGTCGCAGTGGTCACCAGCAGCGTGCGGGCGGACTACCTCGCGGAGGACCTCGCCGTGCTGCGCTTCCAACTGGCGCCGGAGGAGGTGGTCGCGCTGAGCCGCCTTCACTCTGCGGTGCCGGCCGTACGCATTGTTGATGACTGGCCGGATGTGATGATGCCCTCAGTAGCGCTCGCCTGTGGCGATCGTAATGCAACCTCTGTGCCGCTAGGACTCGAAGGAGACCGGACTCTCGCACGATCTGCCACCTTGCAGGGGAGCCGCCGCCAGCTAAGTGGCGACGGTGCCTTAGCGACCACCACCGTGGTGGAGAGCTCACGGAGCGCAGTGCTGGCATGGGGAAAGGCGGGCGGTAGGCATCTGGACCTGCCAGCGAACGACAAGGAGGAATTGATAGATGCTCTGGCCGGCCTCGGAGATTTACTGGCTGCGGGTGTTGCATCACGGAAGGAGATGTTTGTGACGGCACGTACACACGGCGGCCCTATTGGATACGAAGCAACAGTGCAGTGGGTCACCAACTTGATGTTGTCGTCCAATAGCAGCCTTGGGGGCTGGATCGACCTTCTTCTCATCTCCGCCCCGTGCCTACATGGCAAGGATGCATGCAGGGCGGATTCAGCCAGCGACCGTACTGCCGTGCTAGACACATGGAAGGCGTTCGTGAAACTTCGTAAGCTGGGAAAAGTGCGGGCCATAGGCGTGGCCAATTTTGCTGTGGCACACATGGCCTGGATCATCGGTGAAGCTGATGGCGATGGCAGGCTGGAACACGGCTTAAGCGACGATCCCCCAGCAAACACAAGTGCCATTTGCATAAACCAAGTCGAGTTCCACCTTGGGTACCACGATGACGCACTCCAAATTTACTGTGACCGCCATCAAGTAACTTTGCAAGCAGGGGCTGGGCCTTTTGCACACGCTGCACCACCACCCTCCAACCCATCCCTCGTTGCGGTCGCAGCTGCACATAACGTGACAACCCAACAGGTGGCTCTTCGATGGGCTCTGCAGCTCAATGTACCAGTGGTGGCCAACCCTGCAAAGGATCAGGATGACTTAATGTTCCTCGAGCCCCTTTTCAGCTTTACACTCTCTGCAGCCGAGATGGAAACCTTGTCGGGGCTAGCTTTGCCTTCTCTGAAAGCGAACTATTCCTGAGACGACCCAATATGCGTATGTATATCTGCCGTGCTAGACACATGAAAAGTAAAGGATTCAAGCATCAACTTTTAGAGAAATAGCATCTCTGTAAAGTTTCTTTTCTTCTTTTACAATGCCATTCAAGTGTAACTGGCACAGGAAGCGTTTTTAAAATCATTTTGAGGAACAACACCATCAACTCGTGTGGCAGTTTTGCGAGGGCTATACCGGGGGAAAGTGCAGCGATCTTCTGTGAGTAAGTGTTATATTTTCAGCCCCTCAAGTGTACGTTTTGTCATGAACATAACTTTTATATGTAGTTGTAAGAAAATCATTGCATCTATCCAGCAAATCCGTCGATCGTCCTCGAAATACGTGTTCCATCAGTGTGCGATTTATGCAAATGAGTATAGGTTTTAATAAATGCATTCTCACAGTTTACATTTGATCGCCGAAATACTCAAACGGTTTTGATATCATCCCACCGACTGGGTAGTAGCTACTAAGGCTGTTTCGTGCTCAGCACGCTGCATCTGTGCACGTGTGACCTCGAATAAGTTTTCTGGGACACTACTATTCTTTGTGCACAAGGGTGTGCACACTTGTACACCCGCGAACAAGAAAGGCAAGGCGATTCTTTCGACGGAAACGCGAGATGCAATTGACAAAGCCGTTCCAGCTTTTGGCCACGCTTCCACGGAGAAACTGAAACATGCGGCGACAATGCATGCGTTTCAGAAGATGCTCTCTTCCGATGAAGTTGGACTGGAAGATGTGTTCAATGTCGCTCTTGAGGTACAAGTTCTTTCCTTTTTGTTTTGCTTAGCATTTTATCTGTTTCTTAAGGTTTTCGCATTAATGAGGAAACTGGTGCTTTTCTATTAGAATGCCTCGCATTTTACACGTTTCTTTACTTTTTAACATTAATGAGGAAACTGGTTATTTATTTTTGTTTCGCTTTGAATTTTACGTGTTTCTCTACTTTTTAACATTAATGAGGAAACTGGTTTATTTCTTTTGTTTCGCATTAGGCGGTGCATTCGGTGCAGGCAAATGGCAACGGACTGAAACAAGGTCAGTGGATGGTCCTCCCTGGTTCTGGACGCCAGGCAACTTGTGCGGCAAAGTTTTGTCAACAAGGATGTGCCACTCAAAAAACATTGGCGCGGGAGACCGGGAAGAAAGTGGAACAGCCTGTTTTGGGGGCACGTGCGCCACGCGTTGCGGTAATGGGCAAACGCCTGATGAATGAAGTTTGGGTTGAGACAAAGTTCCAATTCTGCTTGAAGTTTGCCTGCTGCACTCGCGTGCCAGCGAAATTCATGAAGATCGCGGGCAAGCCTACCGACCTTCCCCTGCACCCGGACGTGACCTTGACGAATGAAGAGAAGATCCTCTCGGGGGCATTGACTTTCCGAGAATGATGTAGAAGACCGCATGGCAACGAGTTAGTACGCACAGATAGCTCACAGGTTAGGTTCATGGTTAAGGTGGGAACGTGTAAGCGGGAAGGTCCCAAAGGATGAAAAGCTAGGTTTCTAGTTTTTGCCGCAGCATTAGTAATTGCTTCCATGAAATGGGCCAGCCGAGTGTGTTAGAAAACTCATCTTCGCTTCTAGCATGTTCTGAACAAGCATGCGAGTATCATTCTATCATATGGCTTATTCGTTCAGCCGATACTGATTGTTCAACCAATGCCTTGGGTTCACAACCCAATTGTGGTGGCATCTACGAGATGCGGGGCATCGCGTAAATGAGGTAGCATTGAGCTACAGCAGTCACTTCTGAAGAAGCACTGCACTCATACCCACACAGACGCTGCGTGAGCTATTAACGTTCCATAATAGCCTCGCTATATATCATATATCCTATCGCTTCCTAGCGAAGCCCTAAGAAATTGCGGGACTGCGATTCTTACTCACAGAACAAAAAGAGAAACTCCTCAAATCCATGACTCCAATGGTACATGCCATTGACTCCATGGCCGCAATATCTGCTGTAACAAAGGATGGCAGATCCATGAGTGCCCGGGACAAATTACGTGAAGCTAATCGCAGAGATGTGCAGGCTGGTCGCCTACTATTAGAAGAACTTGGCTTCTACAGTGAAGGAGACCACAGTAAAATCATCCTTAACCCCTATGGAGCGGTTTGTACCGTATACGAACACTTTGACCGCTCAGATCATAGTACATTCACCGCTCGAACTGACAAGACTCGTTGCAATCGCACATCCAAGCTTCGCACGCCCACCGCGATAGGTATCATTAATGCTCAAGAATGGATTTTGCACATATACCTATCATATATACCTTACGCACGGGGCATTTCGTTGTGAGCGAATCCCCAAAGTTGCTCGAGTCATGGGATGTAATATGTGTAAAATCTATCCTAAAGTGTGAGAAATCGCGGTGTTGGTGGCATACATCGACATGGGTATGCCGGTTCAATGGTTTGTATCATATCACATCACCATGCTCTTCATACGGACCATATATACGTTCCCGATATTCATTTATTGCTAAAAACACTCCATTTACGCCTTAAGTATGGAAAACATTGCAAAACTAATGTTTTTTTCTTGTTTTTTGGTGTTTTTTTCGCCTACTTGCTTGAATATTTCGATATATCGACGCGTTTGACCAAAAAGATCATTACCTATTCCAAAATATGAATAAAGGAGATTGTTTTATGGTCGTGGGATGACTTATTACTCGATTATGCGGTTGCGAGAACTCAATTTTCACAAATTTGGTTCCTGGAACGGCGTGTTTTTTGCTTGTATATTGTCGATATATCGTTGTATATATCATATGCGCATGCATGCAATAGCTCAAAATGACCGTCTATGGGTTGTGGAACATATGTCGAATCTCGTGCACCTAACATGATATCATATACCACGAACACGGTGCATTTGTAGAATATATGTTTTTCGCAAAAGGTTCCGTCCGCTCCATAGGGGTTAAATGGATCAGGGGTCACAATAATGACAAAGTCCATGACAGAGTGGACCGTACTGCCAAAAGAGCCTCATTCAGAGGGGGCTGTTTAGACATCTCCCGCTACGACCCTGCCGAGGAACTGCCCTTCTCGTTATTCTTTTTTGAGGTCCCTATGATATCCGCAGTCACATTAGAAGAATTCAACGTCTCTCACACTATCATACTTGGAGAACTCTACAGTCTCAAGGAAAGTACTTGAGGATGCTCAACGAGAATAACACCACCCCCACTAAAGATATTTCCAAAATAACACCTAAAGCTTTCACTGCTTCTAGAAGCAGAGAACTCCTGGGTCTCCAAGCTTCTCCAGCACGTTTATTTAAACTGGGGAAAATCGAAACTGAAAACTGCCCCTACTGCCAACAGAATACAAAATGCACCTTCGAACACATCCAACTTGAATGCTCAGGACATAATAATAGTTTGCATAGTCTTAGAACAACCCAAGATGACGAACTAAGGAAAATCATTGCTGAAGAAATCTCAGAAAAGCCCAAACTACTAAACCCTGGAAAAGGTACCACATACATCAAAACACAACCATCGAAACTTTTTCCACTTGCTGACCTAAGACGGGAAATGAATGAGGAATTATACTTACACGCTCTCCCGGAAGCTAGCATGTATCGACCATCAAGTTCAAAAAAGAATACCGTCGCTGTGACCGCTAAACCCGAAGTGGACCATGTCACGGGAACAATTAAATATCCCGAACTCCAATATGTCCAAAAGAAAGAGTTTTGGAAACTTTTGGCCTGGCACCGCCTTTCCAACAAAGCAGTCCCATGCTCACTTGCGGAGTACTCGCATAGGGCACACGATATTCATGAAGCACTCAATGCATGTAAGTTCGAATCGGGAGACCCTAAAAACTGCTACGCAATCAGAAGAAGCCTCTTAGATATTTTGGTGGATGACGGAAACCTGGACAAAAACGGTTGTGAACTTTTCTCCAACCCACTAAATGCTCACCCTAGAATTCACTCGAGAAGATGCATACCCACCACAAGAATGAAAAAAGCCCTCAGGCCCTTCTGCCATCATGGGAAAATTGGCTTTGATGGTCTCGCGTGGGATGCCTACGTGGACCCGATAACAGGCATTGGCAGAATCGTTTATGGAAATCCCCCCTTCGATGGGAAAGATAAGGGCAACTCTTCGGCGGTTATGACTACCTTGGAAATGGGACATAAAGCGGCTAACACTGTCCCTGGATTTTCAGGAACGTGGATCCTTCCGCTCTCTCCCAAAAACCAAAAAAGATGGTTCGATAAAGGCTTCAAACTTGTTTTCAGATTCCCGCATAACACTATCCCATTTATCCCACATGGCTATTGGACGGGTGATGACCCCTACGTTCTTCCAGGTGGTGGATGCTATAAGGATGACTTTTCGGATGTTGTTATCATAGTTATAGACAGTGCACCCAGTGATACCCAACCAGCCTTTGACTGGAGGCCTACACAGAAAAAGATTGCGAGATGGTTCGTTAACGTCCTTCCCAAGTCCAGAGTCACGAAGAAGAAGCTAGAATACACAGGAGTCAGCCCTGATATTTGGAATGAAGTTCTGAACGAAAGCGACAAGGTACTTCCCTCTTCGCTCTGTCCATGGCCCACTCAAGACCTTCCTTATCATCAGAGTGATATTGAGCCCTATTATGGTGGTCACCACGACACGACAATCACCAATGCAAATTCCAAGCCCTTCATAAGCACCGTGAAATGGCCCAAAGTTCTTACACTCATGGGATACCTCCCTCCTCTTTTTGGTACTGTCCTCAACACGATAGGTGTTCCTCGTGGTAAGATTAAACCATTCCTCAAAAAACTTTCAAGAATCTGTAGGCAACACACCAAAAACAGGCGAGACGTGTTTCGGTTAAACACCACCACCACCTTAAACATTGACCCACATACAGTTCACATCTCGAGCAATGAAACCATGACAGAAACAGAAGCCGCGCGACAGTCAAACGATTTTCTTCAAACTCTCTTGCAATAATTTTCAAAAGTCTTGCAATATAAGATGGGTTGGGAGTCGGGAGTGTAAACTCCCGGCTCCCAACGAGGCCCAAGGGAGGGGCCGCCCCCCTCCCCCCGCCACCCCCCTCTCCCCGCCCACTCGGCCACCTTCCTCAACGTCTCCAAAACCCCCCTTAATTCTTCGACTTCCCTCCCCGCCGCTCAGATTCAGCCTCCCCTCCACTCACCCGGCCATGGCTGCTTCTCCATCTTCTAGAGTTTTTTATTGCCTAGCACTTAGCTTTTTCTCTAGATGTCACCCTGCTGAAAAGCGGGCTGAGCTCTTTTGTGGGCGCGCTATAGCAGAGGGAGTAGCCCCTAGTGTTTTCACTAGCCTGCTTTGCAGGGATACCGCACTCTCAGGACTTTGTCCCCTTTGCTAGCGTAAATGTTTTATTACTATTTCACCGCTAGCTCCGGTCACCACCCTAGGTGGTGTGCTGGATTTGACACTGTGACACCCGAAACTGTCACATGTCACTTCCTATAGTAGGCTGGGTGACCGTCGCCAGTAGACGGGAAACACCCGTTAGGTATTTATGTTATCTCGACTTTTATCAAACACACTTTACCGTTCTGATATCGTAACCCTCAACTCAGGGTTTATCTCTTCAGCTAGATATATATATTACAGCGGAACTATATATCCGACACTCTCCATGGCACCGTCTGACGCGCCGACGGCGCCGGTGCGCCCTACGATTGCTGCCTGGACTCAGACCGCCGGTGGTGTGCCGGCTGCGGCTACCCCGACTGCCCCGGCGGGCCATGGCTCGCCCTCGCTGCAACATGCGGCCGTAGACGACGATGACCCGGCTGCCTTTCCCTTCCGCCCCTTGGTCGATCGTGCCGAGCCGGAGCCCATGCCCAACACCTCCATGGACGACGGTGACACCGCTTGGCCGGCTCTCCGCACGGTTCGGTGGGTCCCGCCTTTCCAGGGTTCGACTACGGCCTCCTGGTCGGCGGCAAAACAAGATTGAAGACAACCATGTGCACCTCAGCAATGACCCTTCTCCATGCCCGCGCGGTGTGTGATGAATCTCGAGGGAACTGAGTTTAAGCTTAGCCTTGGCAGTAGGAACTGCGATCAGTTTGGGATGGCACATGCCGCATTGACCGAGCCGGTGTGGCTCCTAGACCCTGCAGTGCTTCTGCCTCTTTGCCTGGTGACACCTCATCCCCACGGGGTGAGGTGGTGTCACGGGGAACCCAATCTTGCCCCCCCACTGTAAGGGGGAGGCACAGTGGGTCACCTGTCTGTCACCCCTTGACCCGCGATGTCACCAATGTCCGCTGTCACAGTTATCCGTGTGCTATAAAACCGACTCAACTAAGTATTTTATACCATCTTAGTATCCGAGAACACCCGCCCCTGCGTATCTGTTCTTCTGTCTCAGCCTGATATATATATATATATATATCCTTATATCTATATATCGTGTTTTCTGTCAATGACATTAGCGAAAGAGCATTTCGAGAACTTGACAACATGGGTCTCAGAATTTTCATTGGACCTTCGTGGAAGAAGATACCGTGACAAACATATATTTCTTTCGGTCCTTGTGATAGGACCGGAATATATTTCCAGTAGCCACTATTCATTGCCCGCATCCCATTTTGTATTGTGCTTTGAGATTGATTATTTTGATTTCCCCCCACTTGTACGTTCACGTACCCCCTATGTACTTTGCCATTTTCGCGGCCCTGGCCCATATAAAAACCCTGGGCTTTAGCACTACCACGAATAGTGTGTCCATTACTCTTTTCCCCAGAGTTTCTCCGAGCGCGGCCGCTGCGACACGCGAGGGTCGACGTTACAGTTGATCGAAGAGGCTCGGAGAAACTTATGGACCCCAGAACGTTACAAACCCTAAGTCTAATTTAGTCCATAAGCTCTGGGAACAAGAGTAGTGTGTCCATGGGTATACCACGTGTTTGACCCCTGGGCTTGCCCCCCCTGTATCTGAACTCACAAACGCTCGAAAATCGACGGTGGCGAAAGCCTTCTGTGCACGACCGTGGATACAAGGACATACTAGGCGCTGTCGATCACAAATATGCGATCTCCACTAGGCGTCGATCTTTTTGGACAGCGCGATTAATTGCCATGCGATGTTAACATGGATATCGCCATTACATCATATGACCGCAGGATCATGTGCGCGACAGTGCTTTGCTTGTTGCTTCTCAGCATGCCATGCCATAACGCGTGGGTGGCGTCGCGATAAATGTTCGCGACTGCAGTGGCACTGTCATCGTTGGCGTCTGGCGATCGTGAGATCGAATATTCGACTGCGTCGCCCGTTGGGATTCGAGCTTTGCTGCTGCTGCTGCTGCTGCTGCTGATTGACTAAGGTAAGGTAAGGTAAGGTACTAGGCCCGGTCGATCTTAAATTAAGATCTCCACTAGGCGCATCTGACGGTCGATGGGATTATTTATCTTGACGACGTGGCGCACTCGAGAGATCCGAACATGAACATCGAGTCTGCCATTCCATTAATGATTATTGATTTGACATTTCTCGATCCTCGCGTCTGTTATGCAATGTAAAAGCGAATCTATCTGATTTCCGAACATCGCGTCGGCCATGAGATGTTGAAATCATTTTCGCCATTACACTATCTGACCGTAGGATCATGTGCGCGACAGTGCTTTGCTTTTTGCTTCCCAGCATGCCATGCCATAACGTGCTGGACTTCGGGTTTAGGCTTAGTTATTATGGGCTCTGACTAGCCCCTAGCCTGACCCTGCTTCCGTATCGTGTCCGTGACATCCTAGCACTGTACTGTACAGTAGTACAGTCATTGTTTCACTGTCTGGGTTTCCGAGAGCATAAAGCCTCGGCCAAACACTAGTTATGGATTATCTGTTTGATTCTCGGCGAGCTTAGCCGGACAGCGGATCTGTCTTCCTCGCAGGTTATGGCCAGCACCGGCTTTGCATTAATGATTTGACATTTCTCGATCCTCGCGTCTGCTATGCAATGTAAAAGCGAATCTATCTGATTTCCGAACATCGCGTCGGCCATGCGATGTTTAAATAATTTTCGCCATTACACTATCTGGCCGTAGGATCATGTGCGCGACAGTGCTTTGCTTTTTGCTTCCCTGTCACAACTATAGACACGCCCAACCC
>LGRX02032555.1:0-27979 GCA_001247695.2 Cymbomonas tetramitiformis | reverse complement strand
GATGATTGTCACACCAAGCAGTGGACGGGTCAGTTCTTCTATGGTAACATTCCCTTCAGTATCAGTATGATTGACAGGATGTTGACTAAGGGCAACCATGACTTTCTCCTTGACCCGCATAATACCACCTACTTCTGGATTGTCCCGTATATGCCACAACACCAGATATGGCACAAGACATGTACTATGGAGGTACTACACATCTATCCTAAAGGCAGTAAGAGGATATTCAGCTTCTCTCGGAAGCACACATATGCTTCCAGTCACCCACTGACACCGGCTGGCTCAGATGGCGGACCTGACAGAGTATTCATTGATGTCACTCCCTTTGAGATCTGTATCCTGTTCAGGAACAGAAACACACCTGTTCGGGTCAGTCCCTTTGTGGAGTTCCATGCAGTCATGGGTCACGGCTCTACGGCCAGTCTGCTTAAGCTCTACGACCTACCTGGCATCCAGCTCGGTCGGCCTCTGCTATCTAGGCGAGCTATAGCAGCTATGCCGACCTGCTCTCAGTTCTGTGCAGTATGCTGTACAAGTAAGCTGAAGCAGAAGCCCCGTGGACACCATGACCAGCTGAGATCAGTTGCCATACAGCCCGGCCAGAAGTGGGCTACTGACATGACAGGACCTATTACACCAGCTGGCTACAACGGCCACCTGTACCGATGTCAGTTCATTGACTATGTCAGCAGGTTCATATTTGTATATACCTTCGTACAGAAATCAGAATACTACACCTGTCTGGTTCATTTCTACGGCAGCTTACATGCAATGGGGTATGCACCACAGTCCATTACACTCCGTACAGACTGTGCTCCAGAGATGGGTGACCCTCAGTGTGTTGCTTTCTATCAGAAGCATCGTATATTACACCAGAAATCATCACCTACAGTACATACAGACAATCCTCATGCAGAGAATGCCATTGGCAAGATATCCGACATGGCTAAGGCATTACTTCTGGCAGCTGGCATGCCCGAGGACTACTGGCCTCTGGCTGCCACCCAAGCACCCATGCTGGCTTCATATGGAACCTCTCTACTCACAAGAACATCTCTTCAACACCATTTCATCAAATCAGAGGCTACCACTATGGCTATGCAAAACTGAAGGCCTTCGGCCAAAACTGCTATGTCATTATGTCTCAGCAGCAGAGGAACTCCAGACAGCCTGGCATGTCTAGGAAGTCCCAGCGGGCGGCCTGGTCAGGCCGTCTTGTCGGTGTATCAGTCAGTTCTCTGGCATATAAGATCTTGGATACTGAGACAAATATGGTACACTATGTTGGCAAGCCTCACTGGATTCATAATCATCAGGACATGGGAGAGATATTGGGCTCCTTTCCAGACCCACATCAGGCAGAGCGGGAGTTTGATGCATCCTATGACAGACCGCAGCCGTTCAGTGACAGCTTTGACACAGCAGGCTCGAGGATTCATGGTATTGGTTCTTTCTTTGACGGAGAGGAGTCACACGCATGTGTTCAGCTTATTCGGACAGATGGCACAGTTACCTGGACTATGGCAGTCAGATATGTATCACAGACATCAGATGGTCGGCACTATCGGGACCTACTGCACTATCTGGACTGCTACAGAAAGCTAAATGGCATTAATGAACACTACCCTATCTGGACTATTGTGAAGGCTCGTCAGACAATCAGAGCACCTATCTACAGTGCACTTCTCATCTCCACCCACAGAGGCAACAGGAGGCCCTACGGTGTTATCCTGGAGCCCTGCCCCGACGAGCCGGCTGGCTGGCACATTGATCTCCCGGCAAATCTGATTATCTTCCCATCCACTCATTCAGCAGCTTACCTGCCCTTCTCTGACACCCTCAGCAGTGACCTCAGAGCAGAGTACATGTTTGGCAGTTTCAGCAACATGGAGCAGTTTCTCTCTGATGCTCCTACCTCTACTATTACCCATATGCTTGAGGTCTCAGCACCAGAGATTAAGCTACCTCACGGTGTCAAACAGGCCCTATCCTCACCACAGTCTGAAGACTGGCTAAAAGCTATGGATCAGGAGGTTGGTGATATGGTTAATCAGGAGAAGCTCAAACTGGGAACACCTCCGGCTAGTGCACAGTACCTTACTACACTATTTGTACTGTCTATGCCATTCAAACCTGACCCTACTGGTGCAGGCAAGCCCTATCAGATATTTAAAGCCCGTATGGTTGGTGACGGCAGCAGAACTACAGGCTACCTTCCGTGGGAGACCTCTTCAGCTACCCCAGAGATATCAGCTTTCAGACTGCTATTCATATTTGCAGCTCTATTCCAGCTGGTGGTGTCACATCTGGATGTGTCTCAGGCCTTTATGCATGCTAAGCTTGAGTTCCCCGTGTGGATTCAGTTTCCCTCTGGCTATACTTTTAAGGGATACAGCTATGCATTACTCTCATATGCGCTGTACGGCCTCAAGATTGCCGGTGCATCATGGCAGAGGATGGTTAAACAGTTTATGCTCAGTTTCAAATACATGGGACACTCATTCAGGCAGTCTACACATGATGCCTGTATCTATTTCATCTACACGCCTACGGTTAAGGCTATGTGTGTGGTATATGTGGATGACTTTGGTATGGCCTGTTCCACGGCTCTTGAGAGGGCCTTCTGGACTGCTTTCAGAGCAACCTTTAAGGCCAAACACTTGGGTCCTATATCCTCTATCCTTCAGATGACAGTACAGCATGATGACCAGGGGGTGTACCTCAATCAGTCTCGGCAAATTAAGGACCTTATGACAGCTAACAACATACCCGAGAGACCCTTCCGCACACCTATGGACTCTAAGCTTGTGATATCGAGACCAGCAGACCCTGACTTCACTCTGGTAAAGCCCTATCGGTCTATCCTTGGGTCTCTGCTCTGGCACAGCAGGACTTCACGGCCAGATATCTACTATGCAGTTATCTACCTATCACATTTTGTGGCCTGTCCCTCAGAGGACTCAATGAAGGCTCTTATCAGAATTGCACAGTATCTGGACTGCACGGCACACTACAGGATGGCCTTCTATTACCCTGAGAGGCCAGCACGTGTGCTCACACTGTTTGTGTACTCCGATGCTGACCTGGCCAGAGACTTAGAAAACTCAGCTAGATCATACTCTGGCATGGTGATATTCTTCTGTGGCATGATTCTACAGTATGGTACAGTCCGACAGACTATCACAGAGACATCTTCTACGGGTTCAGAATATGTTGCAGCATCTACTGCAGCTCAGCGGGTAGTATCTCTCATGTTTATGCTCACAGAAATATTCGGCTATATCCAACACCCTATGCAAGGACAGCCGCCCTCTACTACTGGACTTGATTCTGAGATCACTGAAGCAGAGAGGGTCGCCACCGACATTGCATTCAGTTACCCTGGGCTGCAGCCAGGCACTCTCCTTACTAAACTCCTGGACTACACTACACCTACGGGTACAGGAGTCGGTGGTGTCAGGCCTGATGGCAAGTCAGTGACAGATGAGCTCGAGATTTATTCAGAATCGGACCGCAGGCCAGTAGACTATCAGAATATGAGAAGCACAGAATACCTACCAGCCTCAGCAACCTGCCCCAGATTGGAGCTTCCAGTTCCTCTTCTCCTGGATAATGATGCATGCAGATCTATTGCTGAGAATATCCCGCTATCCCAGAAGATCAAGCATGTTCTGGTCAGATTCCATATGCTCAGAGACTTTGTCAGACTGGGCTGGATCATATGCTGGAGGGTACCTTCGGAGAAGAACTTGGCTGACCCCTACACCAAGCCGGTTCCTCCCACCAAGAACACCGTGCCCTACTTCAACATGCTCTTTGACAGCTACATGGATATGCAAAAGGCAGTGATTCAGGCTGCCAGATCTTTTTGATTTTCGACATGGAGGCCTACTCAGAAAGCAGCAGCATGATCTGACTGTGAGTACCCTCTATTTTGTCCTGTTTTGGGTTTTGTATCTGACTGTGCTTTGCAGGTACTTTGTTGCAGGTACTTTATGATTTGGTTTTGAAAATATGTGCAGAATACAACCAACCGATAGATTGACAGTTAGCCTAGAGGTTTAGCAAGCATGCACAAGACCTGTTATGTGAATGTTGCATGCCGTACCTTGACTCCTACGACCTTATGTACCCTTCGGTGACCCGTGACCGGCACCTGTCTCGTACGTGAGAGCCTCTGCCTCCACCCGCTGTGACCCTCCCTACATCTTCCCTTGTCTGTAAGTCTGACGGTGACGGGGTGACTTGGACCTGCCTTCGGGTACTCATTGGCATATCCCTGACGAAGCATCCGGCTGCATGGCACCGCGGTGTGCGGACCCTCAGGGCACAGCAGCATACTATTTCCCCGGTGGAGGAGTGGCACTAGAGACAGGGAGCTGATAGGCCTGCCAGGACCGTATGGACTTTGTCCAGCTTTTTGGGGTTTTCAGCCCTGGCAGGCATGATTGTGGTTCTTTCTGGTCTGGACTGGAGATTGGTATGAGTGTATTCATTCTGGTCTGCCCACCTCACTCGAGGTGGTGTGCTGAATTTGGCACGCCGACAGTGTCATCGTCATCTGTGTCATCACCGATATGGTTCGACTACTATGACTTCTTCACTGTCATCAGCGCCATCTCCGATATCGACTTCGGTAGTCATACAGTTCATAGCATCTGTCATTTCCACACCTGACACCTTAGGGGCTGTCATCACATTCTTTCGGCGGAAGCTATAACACATCGTATTATCTTGTGTATAGCTTGACAGTTTCACGGTTGACATATGCGAGCGTAGCACCTGACTTGTAGTGCTTCACTGTGTGTTTGTTTTCACACATAACATGGACGAAACCGGCTTATTCTGAAAGCGACTACCAAGTCGCTCGCTTGCTACTCGCAAACGATCTGGTCGCAAGCTGGCGACGGATCGTTTCACGTTGTGTGTCACGACTTCGGCGTCTGGACATAAGTTTCCCTTGCTAGCGATCGGCAAAGCGAAACGTCCTCGTTGCTTTGGGAAGAAGTGGACCCCTTCAAACATAGGCATCCCCTACACGCATTCCACAAAGGCTTGGCAAATTGGTGATACGTTCACACATTTTCTGCATTTGTTTGGCACCTGGGTTGGGTCTGGGGAAGAACTGTTATTCCTTGACAACGCCGGCTCGCACATTCGCCCCAACCGTGCGAAGCCCCTACCCAAATGCGATTCGTGACTTGGGGTGCTCTGGGTATGTCTGGCGGAATGTCTCGGTCGTCTTCTTTGACCCCAACGCCACCTCCCACGCGCAACCAGCAGACCAAGGCATACCGGAATATCCTAGTTCACTAGATATCAGAGGGTCCCGAACTGTGTGGATAAACTCTCCTAAGATAAATAAACCCTAAGCTAGATATACCCGGAACGGTCTCGCAACGGTCTCGGAAACTAGCCTACCTGTGACACAGCGTGTGTCACAGCACGAACCTATAGATCAGTCAGCAGTCCAGTGTTGGTCCTAGGGCGGGTCTGTCATAGGGGCCTGCCTGTCAGGGCTGCCTATACAGATTCCAGTACACCACCCCAGCACTGTGGGTGGTGACTGGCTAGGAGAGTCAGAATGTAAATCTCTAGGGCAGAAGCCAGGGTGACAAGTCCTAACTGCTAATCCAACTGTGCTATTCTGATACACAAATTGGAAACCTCTAACCAGCACAAGAGAAACCATACAGGCAATGCAAGTCCTGCTAAACTACTGAAAAGCTCTGTGCCAGTAAGTCAGATTGAAGAGTTCAAAGGTGTCAAAGTAAAAGCATAAACCAGATTGAAGACCATGTTGAGGTCAAAGTAGATCTCAGCACACCACCAGACAAGTGGTGTACTGCCAGAACCAGTAACATAACTACTCGGGGTCAAAGGGCAGAGTAGCACTGCCACCACAATGATCACCGTAGCAGCCCGCAGTAGCACGGCGGAGCAACACGGGGCGGCCAAAGTGTAAGGTGTCGGTCACTGGAAAATCATTCGCCAGAGAATTTAACGGAGTCGGTGTTGCTGATTCGTCGATCACGGGAGGCTGCACCGCACCGGGGTGCTGCCAAGTGCTGCCTGGCGGTGGGGCCTCGTCATCTGAAGACGACGCCGGCGACAGCGGAGGACCGTCCTCAAATAACACGGCAGGTGGCGGCGGCCCGGGATGCCATGGCACCGGAGCCATATAGAGGCCCTGCCGCCTCTGTACCCGCCGGTGGAGACGAGGCGGAATAGCACACGGCACCGCAACAAGCGGCGCCTCCTCTCCCCTGCACAGCACAGGCTGCGGCGCAGCCCGACCCGATACCTGCACAGGGTCGATGTCATTGGCCACCGTATAGGTGGCAGCTCCCACTCCCATGACAGAAATCAAGAGAATGAAGGTAAGAAGGAACGGCATCCCCCACAACCCCGCGTGGGCGGGGAAGCCCCACGGAGGCTTTCCGCAGCCGTGGCTGCGGGGAGCACCGTCATGCCAATCCCCCAGAGCACCACCAGAGTGAGGTGCTCGGGCTGCGGGCGTCGACGAGTGATTTGCCGAGATTGTCGAAGTCCGCGGCTTCACGACGAAGCTGCCGTCGGCGAGGTCCTCGTAATCGTCCGTGTCGTAACCCGTGAGATCAACCTGTCCGATGGCGGCGTGGTTCACGGTCTGAACGAACCCCGCGAACTCACCGTCCGCGTCCGCTGTGGTGGTCACCCGCGCCGATTGAAGTGGCGCGGGCTTCACATCCTTTCCCTGCGAGACAGGCATAGCAGGGGCCGGCACGGCGGACGCCGATGCCGCCGCACCACCTGCCGGAACCTGCTCCTCCGGTGTGGCCACCGCTGCGGCGGGTCCGCACACCAGAGCCGAAGCCTCTTGCCCGAAGCCGGCAGGAGGCGGGAAAGATGCGTGAGTGTAATGCACCTGCGGGTTGGCCGCGGAGTGAACCTCCGCGGCAAGATCGTCGAGCCGGCGGAGAATGTCATCTCCCTCGGAGGCCGGCTGCTGCTCCACGGTGAAGCCGTAGGCGGACACGTCGATGCCGCCCACCGCTCCCGCACAAAGCACCGCGGGCGGCCCGTACGCGGCTGCCGCACGTGCGAAGGACTCCGCCCCGTCATCCGCCGCCTGCTGGAACAATGCACACATGGCGAGCGCGTGCACCCCCTCTGCGTCCTCCTCGTCGATGGGAACGCAAAATGCCGCGGCAGAGGTGGGCGGGTGTTTGCGCCCGCCCAACGGGCAGTCGCGGTAAAAGTGATACGCCTCACCTTTTCCTGCCTTCTTGCACCTACTGTACCGCAGAACGGCTTCGCCCGTTGATCGTCGCGGTCGAATCCCACGGGCGGGGCTTTGTGGGTCCCCACACGGAAACCTCGCGGCTGCTGCCCCCGCTGCTGCTGCTGCCGCTGTTGCACCCGCTCCCGCTGTTGACGCACAACCGGAGCGGGTTCACCGTGTTGCCGTTGCACGAGCTCCTTGAGCCCCGTGATCTTCTGCAGCAGTGCGTCGTACTCGCCGCTAGACAGGTGCGCGGAGATGCCGTCCGCGCCAGAAGCCGCCTTCCCCCCGCCCGTCTGTGCCCAAGCCTGGTAAATTTCCACAACCATGGAGCGGAGCGAAACCAGTGACACCTGAGTCAAGTCAGCGGCCATGGGATAGCGGACCTTCACCGCAGCGTAGAACACGGGGTCGAGCCGGGTGTAGAGGGATAACTTCCTCGTGGCCTCGGTCGGTGTCCAGTCGGAAGCTCGGTTATCCCGCACCAAACGCTGCTCCTTAGCCAAGATCGGCTGCGGGTCAACGTTTGCGGGATAACGCAACGCGGCGTGCTCCTCCTGCTGGGACTCCCGTAGTGCCACCGGTACACAGCCCTTGATAACGTCGATGAGAGCTCGCCGTCCATCTCGGTCAGTCGAAGAATCCGTACCAGTCAGCCAGACGAACGCGTTGCTGTGCTTCTCAATCACCAGGGCAAGGACGTCGTAGAGAAGTCCATTCACCCTGTTGACCACGGGTGCCAGAGGGTCGTCGAGGTCAAAGGCACGTAGCTCCAGACCAGCCGACTGAAACTCCGTACGCAGCTGTACCACCAGGTCGGACAGAAGGCCTGCGTCGTCCGTACCGCGAAAATGATGTTTCTTGTCGCCAAGAATATCCTCGCGGATATTCTTGGCCCAAGCTCGATGCAGTCGCGTCTTGTAGATCTCGTCGACGAGCTTGGACTGCTCCTGCAGGTAACGTCCGACGGCCACGTCCTCGTATACGTTCGATGCAGGGTTGGGGGTAGGAACAGAAGGCGTATGTAGCCGCCGTTGGTGTGTTCCGTACCCCGTCGATCAACCTCAGAGAGGCGTCGATGTCGCTGTCCCTCGTGAGGGACTTTTTGGATCTCGTAGTAATTCCCATCTCTAGAAAAGCCTGAGGGGAGGCTGTACGCTGCAGCACGTTTGGGTAGGGTCGCGGGGAAAATGCGACGTCACAGATACGGACGGAACGGTCGAGCCATGCAAGCGAGGGGCAAAGGAAGATGTCGTCGAAGTCAAAGGTGCCAAGGTCACCAGCCCAAAACACGGCAGCAAGCGGGATCAGAGCGTGCAGAAAACCGTGAATGAACATTGCGACGACGAAACCCGATCCAAGCCGGTACCCCATAGCCGCGGCTCAAAGCCGCTCACCGCAAGCTGCTCATCTCATAATTCCCACTGATGCCCAAACGCGCAAACGCGCACCACCTCTCCGAGCGGCCGTTTAGCCAATCATGGCCAAACTAGCAAGTGGAATAAAGCGTGGATGGGGCCACGACCTACCGGAATATCCTAGTTCACTAGATATCAGAGGGTCCCGAACTCTGTGGATAAACTCTCCTAAGATGAATAAACCCTAAGCTAGATATACCCGGAACGGTCTCGCAACGGTCTCGGAAACTAGCCTACCTGTGACACAGCGTGTGTCACAGCACGAACCTATAGATCAGTCAGCAGTCCAGTGTTGGTCCTAGGGGTCTGTCGTAGGGGCCTGCACCGGGACTCCCAGTCAGGGCTGCCTACACAGATTCCAGCAAGGCATGATTGCAGCCCTCAAGGCTTACTATAAGCGTCGCTTTCTGACTTTGCTTGTTGCTGAGTTAGAGGAAGAGGGTGCGAATTTGGAGAACTTCAAGCCCGAAATGTGCACAGCTTTGGGAATGTGTAAGGGTGCTTGGGACGAGGTGACCGAGGAGTGCGTGCGTAACTGTTGGCGGAGGGCGGGCATTTTGCCACTCTTGGACCAGTATGTTACAGTAATCACTCAGTAATAAGAAACCCCGCCAATAAGAAAGTAGCCAGCTTTTTTTGATTTCTTCACAGTATTTAACACATAACACTCCATATTTAAGATCTCTATATAAATAAGAAAGTTGCTAGGCTGACCTAAAATTCCTGTTTTCTTAAAATCGAGTGTTTACTGTAGATGCTCGGGCAGATTCTGAGGCTATTGGGTCGCGACGTGGCCTCAAGGTGGGGCGTTTGGATGTGCCCGTTGAAGCTGCTCAATGCGTCGAGTTATTGGTCCGCTTGTTGGGGCACCTGAAGCTGGACAATTCAGATGTCGCGACCTTCATGCATGACCCTGACGAGGACGAGGTGGAGGAAGTGGTAAACGACGAGGCTCTCGTTGCAGAAGCATTGGACACTGGTAAGGAACCCACAAATGTACTATACCTTCGCCCTTCTGAGTGTATATGTCGTGTTTTTTTTTTAAATGCATGCGTGTGACTTGTGACGTCTTGGGATAGGTGTGGATTCCGATGTCTCTAGTGAATCCTCAGACGAGGAGAACCGTGAGCAAGATCCTCTCGTGGATATTCCGCCTAGTGCTACCCTAGCACAAGCACGTCAGGCAGTGAAAGTGTTGGAGAAGTTCACCCAAGACAATGCCGCCACGTTGGGAGACGCGGCGGTTGACACCTTGGGGCGTCTGAATTACGACTTGCAGCGGGCATTTATTCCTGTTGGACTGCTACAACGGTCCATGCACTCTTATTTCCAAAGAGTCGTGAGGGATGCACCCACACCTTCTGCAGTACCTTCTGATGAAGAGTTCGATGTGGCTTGTGAGCAGGACCCCACGTATGGGGACATTTGTGGCATGGAAGTGCAGGGAACTAGTGTAGAGGAGCCGGATGCCGAGCTGTCCGCTAGTGATGGGGAAGATGCGATGGAGGTGGCAGGTGGTGCTGGTAAGCAGGATGTTGAGCTGTCAGTTAGTGATGGGGAGGATGGGACTCCGCCGGCAAATTGTGCAAAGGTGCAGGTTGCTGAGCTTGGTGCATGGGAAGATGAGACCCAGCTTCCCGAAACGGAGACTGTTCCTAGTTCTGAAGTTGAGGAAAGCTACACCCAGCGGAATGTGCGGACCATGGGTTATGATGGGCGGGCGCAAAAGTGGTCCCCGGACCAGGACGAGGTAGAATGCAGTAGTGAGGAAGAGAGCGCTAGATTTAAGTGAGAATTTATGATTTCAGTAAAGTGAGCAACTATGCATTCAGGCAAGTGAGTGAATATAACTTACGGAAAGATATTCTACCACCTGTTATTTGGGATATCGATTGGTAAAATATGCCAATGTAAATTCTATCAACGAAGTAACTCTAACTTGGTACATAGTTATCCGCTTGGGCTTCAATGTAGTGTCCTGAATATGATAAGGTCTCGCTAGCAAGCTGCGAGATATGATATGATAATATAACACGGATGTTATTGAACAGTAACAACGCGTGCAACGTAAGAGCGGGTGATGAGTGCAGTGCTTCGTCCGAAGTTACTGCTGTAGCCCAACGCTACCTCATCTATACCGAATGCCCTGCATCTCATAGATGCCACCGCTATCGGGTTGTGAACCCAAGGCAATGGTTGAACAATTAGTATCGGCTGAACGAATAAGCCATATGATACTCACATGCTTGTTCAGAACATGCTTGAAGCGAAGATGAGTTTTCTCCGAACCATTCGGTACTTCAAGACACCATCTTGCTTTGCCATCTCGAGTCCAACATACTGGTCTCTCGATGACATGTGTCACTCAAGTCTCACCTTGAGTAATGACAGATGATATGACTGTACATGTCATAGTCGACCGTACTGACGACTGTCTGTCATTATAATATATGACATGACATGACATGACATGACATGACATGACATGACATGACATGACATGACATGACATGACATGACATGACATGACAGGTATGACAGGTATGACATGTATGACACATGTGTCATCGGTCATAACCCTGACAGATCTCCCCTCTTAAGAGAGTTGTGACCTCACAACGGGCATACCTTTGTATATGTCTTTGATGTCTTTGTTGTTGTTGCTGCTGCTGGTACCAGTCTTCTTACACCGATTTGAGGCGTCCCTCATGGTGTTTTTAGGATATTGGGGGAACTGAGTCCACTTTAAACCCTCACCTTAGGCATTAGCCTTACAGTTCTTAGGATGTAGCCCCCTTTGAATTGCGTATCGTATTGCAGAGTGACGATTCAAGGTTCGATGAATTGCGTTTCGTGATTCAGATTGACGCTTCAAGGCGTATCGTGATTCAGAGTGACGATTCAAGGTATCCGAGGTTTACGTTACGGATTATTTGCGCTAGCCGTCGACGCCTTTGCGAACGATGATCGGACGATTTAACAATTTATAATCGAACGATTCTCGACCTTATATATACAACTGATCGACGAAAACCTTTAGGTACATGTTTCCACAGTTATCATATATAGTGCACCCAACCCTTCCTCCCCTCCTGAAGCTACTGTGGAGGTTCACAAGCGGTCACGGGGAGCCCGATGTTTCCGGAGTTATTTCACCGGGGGCTTGTTTTAATGCAAACGGAGTGGCCCT
The DNA here is from genome assembly GCA_001247695.2 of Cymbomonas tetramitiformis. NCBI lineage: Eukaryota > Viridiplantae > Chlorophyta > Pyramimonadophyceae > Pyramimonadales > Pyramimonadaceae > Cymbomonas > Cymbomonas tetramitiformis. The sequence goes on along the minus strand of LGRX02032555.1, from coordinate 16,104 downwards.
GCTTAACGGAATTACACTTATAATCCTTAACCGGTCTGCTCAACTCCTCAATTTTTTTGTCCAGTACGCACGCTTTGACGAACATCTGTCGATTCAGAGTGGATTCGCCACGTACTAATGTGAAATTTATTTTAGTTATGTGTGTCAGGCATAACTTAGGATCACAACTCCGTCTACCTCAGTCGATGTCTCCGGTAGCTTCGGATGACTGACCATAATCCGAATGACAAACCACGGTATGGCAAAGGTAGCATTTAGCAGTTTTTATTTATCCACAGATATGATATCTCGCATGTGTGCGTATCTGTGCAAGGGTATGATTTTGTACAAGGCTCACTACACCTTTAGCAAGGAAGGATCAATTTCCCGCTTCTATGCAACATAATGATAAAACATTAAGAGCAAGGTATATAGATGATCGACATGTATTAGTATATATTACAAGAAGTAAGGGCATTAGGCTTAATATAATGTTTAGCCTTCATAGGCAGCTGTCATGTCTGCTGCATTGGTCAGCTCTGTGGCTTTGACCCAGGTGTCATGCTCAGGGCCGTAGCCTGCATATCGCACTAAGTAGTACTTGACACCTCTAGTGATCTTATCTGAGAGTATATGTGATATCTCAAATAGTGGTTGCCCTTCTTCGGTGATCATCTGTGGCAGAGGCAAAGGTGCTTGGATCGAGTCGTTATACAGCTCTATTCTGGATGCAGGCTGTACCGGATGGATACGGATATCGAGATCTCCGAAATCTAACTCGTATGCACGCCCATGGCTTAGCACTTTGGATATGGTAAACGGCCCAATATATGGCTGCTTAAAGTTTTTGCCTGCCTCTGTCAAACCAGTCCATTGGATAAACTCGGTCCGTAAAAGAACTTTCGGCCCTACTGCATATTGCCGGGGCATGTGAGTCTTATTGAATCTGGCTTGGCTAATTTCTGCTGCTCGGGAAATGTTGTCTACCGCGTTGGCATGTACAGCCGAGTACTGGTCAAAATGATCTCGAATAGCATTCTGTATTGGAACAGGAGCTTCTGGCGGAATAGTGATTGCCAGGTCATGAGGCGAAAGTGGCTGCGCCATCGAGTCGAGATAGAATGGTGAATAACCAGTAGATGCAGAAACTGTGTTGTTAATTGCAAACTCCACCAGAGGCAACTTGTCCTCCCACGAATTGGCTGAAGTATCATTGCAACAACACCTGTGGATGAAAAGTACTATCTAATCAGTTTATAAACCAGAGGATGGTGAACCATGAATCAACAAATTGAAAATTACCTGAGGATATCCTCAATGAAGGCATGGCTCCTCTCATTGCTTGCATTCGACTGTGGATGGTGTGAAGACGTCATAGACAATCTCGTACCAGTAGATTTCCACAGTGTTTGCCAGAATGTAGAGGTGAATCTGGGGTCTCGATCTGAGATGATGTTCCTCGGAAGACCATGGAGCTTGAAGATATGCTGCATATATATTGAAGCAGTGTGCTGAGCAGTCCAGGTCATGTTGAAGGGAATGAGATGACAGCGATGAGAGAATTGACACATTACCACAAATATACTGTCGTGCCCGTTAGTGGTGATAGGCAGGTCAGTAATCCAGTCAAGTGATACATCAAGCCATTTTGTCTTAGGCACACAATATCGTATATGTGACTGACCATAAGGTTTGTGTCTCCTCGTTTTATGGCGTTGACACACGGGACACTCCCGAATGTACTGGATGGCTGCCGTCGTCATTCCTGGCCAATAATATCGGCTACGCAATAAATGAAGCATGCGATTTTTGCCTACATGACCAGAAATAGTGGCTGAGTGGCACTCATGAAGGAGAATGTGACAAAGCTGTGTGATCTCACCGTCATCTGTAGGAACCTTGGCAGTAGGTGGAATGTACAGCTGTCTGCCATAATTATATGGTCTTGCGATAGATCAACCCCTGAATGAGCTCGAAGCTGCTGACTGACTGTGATGAAGTCGATGATGTCAGCTTAGCCAATATAGTCTGTGCAAATGTATCACGATCATACTGGGATATAATGATGTCGTGAAGCTGATGAGCTGATGAAGAAGATATAAGAGCAATGAATGTAGGATCTGTAGATGGTATGTCAATGACTGGAACATCGCTGATGTCTATATGTTGCAGACAATCAGTGAGTTCAAAGAGTGCAGAAATACGAGTGAGTGCATCTGCAACCTTGTTCTTTTCGCCAGAAATGTGCTCTATTCGGAAGTTGTACTCGGAGATCTCATCCAACCACCTCGCCTGTTTGGGGCTTAGTGTGGATTTGGACTGGAAATAAACCAGTGGCTGATGATCTGAGCGTACAATAGTCTCAGGAGCTCCCAGCAAGATGTGGCGAAAGAATCGGAAGCCCTCCACAATGGCAAATAGCTCGATCTCAGGAATAGGCCAACGTCTCTGTGTATAATCGGAGAGAGTGACGCTGTGATAGCCACATGGCTTCATGCCTTTTCCTTGGTCCTGTAGTACTACTTGACCAACGTGTGTGCCTGATCCATCGACCTCCATAATAGATGGCAGTTTCTGATCTGGAAGTTGTAGTACTGGAGCATTGCAGATGGCACTTTTGAGGTTATCAAATGCCTTCTGCTGCTCAGATTCCCAGACAAACTCTGCATTATCTTTAAGGAGACGATTGAGCGGCTCGGCAATCTTGGAGAACTTTGGTATGAATCTCCTAAATTGGCCGACCATGCCCAAGAATGACCGAAGGGATGACTTGCCATCTTTAGCCATACGGCGTAGAGGCTGCTTTCCAACGGTAGGACCATACGACACTGGAGGCTGTATTGCCATAACTGCTCGGATTCGGTCTTCGATGATGGATAGGCCTGCTTCAGAGATGTGATGTCCGATAAAATCTATGGATCTGACGAACAACTCCACCTTGGAAGGCCTGATGAAGAACTGGTGATCTCTGCAACGCTGGAGGAACTGTCGAACATGCTTCACGTGGCTGTCAAAGTCCGGACTGTACACAATAGTGTCATCCATGAAAATGACAAGGAACCGATCGATGAAGTCGAAGAATGCCCGATTGCCTACACGTAGAGCGGTTGCAGGAGCATTGGTCAATCCGAAAGGCATAACTGTCCACTCATAGGAACCGTATCTGGTGCGAATCGCTGTTTTGTGAATGTCATCTGGATGTATAGGGATCTGATGGAAAGACTGATTGAAGTCAAATCTGCTAAACCATGCATCGTGCACCTTTTAGCTGTTCAAGAAGGGTGTCGTGAGGTGGCAATGGATACGTGTCCTTAATTGTGATGTTATTAAGGGCTCGATAATCACAGCACATCCTCCACTTCCCACCTGGCTTAGGAGCAAAAATGATAGGACATCCATATGGAGATGATGACGGACGAAGGATACCCAATTCGACATACTTGATGATCTGTCGTTTGAGCTCTTCCATCATGGGCACTGGTATGGTACGAACTGGCTGCGATGGCGGCTTGTGCCCAGGTTCAATGTTGATTCGATGATAACCACCTTCAAACCGTTCTGGCCTATGACCAGCTGGAAGATCCTCCTGGAATATGTCTGAAAAGTCTTCCCTCATTTGATCACGTGCTGCTGTGACCTCTGGGTCTTCCATAGTGGTGTCTGAGTCTGCTGCTGCGAAGACCAGTTCACCATCGACCTCTGAGAGAAAGAAGAGATAAGCTACGGCTTCTTCAGCCGAACCACTGAATCGAATACGACGTAGGTGTTTTCTCATGGTGGTGGCACTGACCAATTCCATTTCAGGAAGGTCATCTGAGCCTGGAGTCTGTTCAACTCTGGATAGTACTGTGCGAACACTGGAGCCTGATGAGTGCTTCCTAGTGATCGTCAGATTTTTGGACTGGAAGTCAATGTGCGTGTGGATTTCTCCTCTCCAACCAATCTTGACCCAGGATGACAGTGAATGGTTTCATGTCAATGATGTAGAAATCCTCTGTGTCCTTATACTTACCCAGCGTGAATGTAGCATTGGGAAGATAGGATGTGCAGGGTAGTTGGCTTCCTCCAGCCAATCCCACTGAGAATGATGAGGAATCTGTGGGTGCAATACCAAGCTGAGCAGCGAACTGTCTGTCGATGAAAGACGATGTAGCTCCTGGATCTACCAATATGTGAGTACTCTGTCCATATACTTTCCCTTTGTACAACAACAGCTTCTTCTGTGATTTCAGCTGTGCTGTCTGAGACTGCATCTGTGCGATGTGCTCTGAGGGAGTGTCCATCTGCTGAAACTGTAATGTCAGACTGGAAAGGACTTCTTCTGAGATACTCTCAACCCGGCCACTTGCTTCAGTGGCATCTTCAGGCTGATTTACCTTGGGGGTGCTCTCATCACTGGTACCTGTGCAGTATCCTGAGAGTTTCCCTGAGGAGCTGGAGCTGAAGCTGGAATTGGAGCTGGAGCTGCAATTGCTGCATTGATGCTGTGCTGACTCTTTAGTTCCTTAACCAGGGTGTTGATCGTGTTGACGAGTTTGCCAGACTCATTCTTAGCACCCTGATTCTGTTGCTGCTGTCTCCTGAAAGGATTCTGAGCAGCAGGCTTGCCTTGTATGGCTTTTCCATCTGGGGTCCTGGTGGAGAAACAATCCTTTGTGGCGTGATTGGTACGACCACAACGTTGGCAAGGCTGAGGAGGATTTGGTGCTGCTCCTTTTCCTTTCCCTTTACCTTTGCCTTTTCCACCTTTCCCTTTGCTCCGATTCTGATTGGCATTTGGATTTTGATTGCCATTCTGATTCTGATTCCAGTTCCTATTGGATCTGTCATATGGCTTTCTGTCACGCCCTTTGTCCTTCTCCTTTCTGACTGGGCCTCCTGATGACTGCTCCTTTTGCCCCCGATAATGTAGGGTCTCTGACTGCTTTGAATGAACAACGTAATTCAAGTCGAGCAGGATCTGTGTGGTTTGTGACCACGACAGATTATTCCTTTCGTCTTCTGTAAGGAATCTGAGATGGAACTGTTTTCGAAGATCAGAATCCATACTGCTGACAAATCTGTCCTTTATCAACACATCATCCAGACCAACTGCTGCTAATGCAGCCAGTGACGTGAACGTGCGTAGATAGTCTGAGAAAGTCTGGTTCCCTTGATTCAGCGCCATTAGGTGTTTTTTAGCCACTGATCTTTTATGGGGGTTGCCAAACTGACTGAGGAAAATCCTTCCGACCTTCTCATATGTTGCATCTGGTTGTTTTGCCACGACCTGGAAATAATGTCGGTCGTTGTTTTGTATGAGTGTCAGGGATACTGTGATCAGGTCCTTGTCTGGAACTCCGGGATAAGTGAACTGGAAATATCTATCCACTGTGTCCAACCATACCTCTGCATCCTGTCCTGCCTTATATTCCTTAGGTGGTGTCATTTTCACCTTTGGAACTAAAGTGGATGGAGCTGGTGCTGGTATAGGATCATCATCAGGATCTGTGAAAACTGTTGGAGCATGTTCCTCTGTATACTCCTCGTCTGGTTCCTGTGGTTCATTTTCAGGATCTCTATATCTGCTCATGTCGGGCCTCATGCGACTGATATTATCGAAGTACCCTATTTGGTCGAATCTGGTCTGGGTATTATCATAACCAGTGAGCCACTTGGGTATCTTGAACGGACTGTAGGCATCGTAGGAACCTAAGATGTCAAAGAACCATGTTGACGGATCTGCATTGATAGCTGGTATGTCTGATTCGTCTGCCATCTAAAAAACAAAACACAACACCAAAAATACCTCAATTGTCTGAGTGTGTGTGTGTGTGTGTGTGTGTGTATATATATGGTATATATATATCTATGTTTTGTACATGTAGTATATTTGTACATTATAATGAGGTTATGTATGTATATATATATATCCACATTCTTCCCCCCTCAAGGAAGTGTGAATACACATAGGCAGTTGTCAGTTGCCTTTATACCTCATGATTAGCATGCAGTCCTTATAGGAAGCAGCGTATACAGTTTTAGGGTTGCAGCCCTGCAGTTCTTGGGTTGTCGCCCTACAGTGTTTTGGGTTGTTGCCCTACAGTTCTTGGGTTGTAGCCCGAAATATTGTCATGGCCGTGCTGATTTCAGCATGACATATATGTCAAACACGAAGTGCTTCCTATTATATAGGTGGCATTTAGGGTATGTAACGTTACAGTGACCCTTATCTCCCACAGTGATATTAGGGTGTTACTTGCCATCAGTAACCCTAAAATATGCTAAATTAAAGCAGTATGAACATTTTGCAAAGATATTTAACCCCTAATAAGCGGATGGAATCTTTAAGGTTTGAGAATCCGCATATATTTCGCGATAACTCAAGCATCGGATACCCAAATTTACTTTTGAACACAGCTACGGAAACGTCTGCTCATGGCGGATTGTATAAGCGTGTCTAAAATGCCATTCCTAGAATATTCATCAAATTATATTTGATAGACTTGATAGCAAAAATTACTCTTTAACCTAGAAAAAAACCCTGATGCCGACCCTAGTATAGTAAGTGTGCATCATGCCTAATGCGCAATATCAATAATGTGTCATATATCCGCGTTGGGGCGCATGTAACGCTCGTTACATATGTGCCCTATGATTGCCATACTCATGATATGCGAAATTTTAGGTTTAAACCGCAACCCTCGAAAGAGTATGTCTGATTTGACTATTTCCAAATACATAGTTGCATGCAGCTTGCCGAGAGGTTTTCAGAACTGTCTTCAAAAGTGAATTTGACATTCTTACGGCTTCACAATGCAGAATTGAGTGATCCGTCCGTATACGGTACAAACCGCTCCTTAGGGGTTAAACAAAACTGCATTTAATTTTTCACTATGTATCACGTGGTTATTAGGAGGTATGTTACACCCCTGTAACTGTACACGTGAATATATGCAATATTAGGGCGTTACAGGTGCTGTACTATTTTGAGCATATTTTCCAATAGCTAATAAAATAGAGTAACGCAAAAAATGATGACCATTCTCAAATCTAACGTGTGAGTTTTTCACGCATTTTAGTACAGCAACTTTGTATACCCCTAGATGTTACACACCTGATGTTTAGGGTGTTACACGAGATATGACCAGGCTCATTATGTTTTTCAGATACCTTAATAGGTATAAAATCATAATTCGAAATAAAATGAGATCGGAATTTCAGTTTTGAAATTTATCGCCAACGATTTTAACCCATTTTTCACATTTTTTGGTCATTATAAATATTTACCTCAGTAATATATCTCGGTGTGTGTGGAAGTTGCAAGTTACAGAACTAATGCAACTTATCTCACTTTTGCACATGATATTTTTCTTGGCAATATAGTGAATATTTCTGATGGTCAACATCTATGGTTGAGCATATATATATGGGTTTTGCTGATTTGAAACCCATGGAAGTTGGTCCACTTCCCAATGATTTATTAGATAGGTGTATCAACTGTAAGCGGGTTAACCACTTAAGTGATAACTTATCAGAACCTATGATATATTTGGGCATATGGCTGTGCACTGAGAGAATATCAAAGTGATATCTCTAGATTCCAAATATATCAGGACATAGCTTGATAATAATCTAAGCAGTTCCACACAACACAATGTGTGTGTGTGTGTGTGTGTGTGTCCTCAACAACCTCTGTCAGTTCAATATGTAGGTACTGATCTGAGAATGTACATGCTTATTGTGCTGATCATTTCTGAATCAATTGTCACAATGCAGTGTGGTTGTTGTTCTTGCTCCAGCGATGATATGTGAGACGTGTGGACAATGCTCAGCAGTGACCAGCTGCTATCTGAGCATTGTATGATGCCTTCGGGTCTGGAGATTTCTCCATCCAGCCCTACAGCATGTTGGTTGATTCTGTCCCCATCTATCGCCATCACTTGACATCCAGCTGCTATCGTGATCAAGCTGGATGGTGCTATGTATCATGTGTTGATATGATTATTGATCATTGCACTTTCGAGTCAGTGCATTGTCAACTTTACATAGTAGTGTCAGTGATTATTTATTACACTTGTGAATCAATGTAAGGTCATATATTTGATGATACATAAGTGATGCATAAGTGTAGTGACTTGTTTAAGCAGTGACTTATGTTCATGTACTTGCTGATTGAGTACATGTGAGTGTGTGTGGAATTGTTCACTATACACACTTGTATACAGGTGATTACTGGTATTACACTATACCAAGATGATTTATCATGTAGGATGATCTGTATACCAAGTACTGAATAAATCTAACATGATATATATCAGCTTAGTGGTGATTGTAATCCTGCATATTCTCATCTTACAGTGATGAGTTGCTTGGTTTATTTCACATATAGTTCCGGTGAGCATTCCATTCAGTGATCCACCATAGTAGAACGAACATACTCATCCCAAATCCTTCGTCAGAGTATGTCGAGCTAATTATGGTGTTAAGACCACCTTCAGGCACCTTACACTACATGGGTTCCAATATAGCTTACATGCACAGCAGTATGCTTTGTGCAATGTATGATGCATTGTGATGTGATGCCATATGTCCCAGTTGCTATCGTGATCAAACTGGTTTGTACATTACAGCTGTTATCGTGATCAAGCTGTATGAATAATGCATGCACTTGTCACAGTGATGCAGTTGCTCAGTATAATAATGTACATGTGATGTAATGTACATCTGCTGCATGCACCCAGTATATACTCAATGATGGTGTATACTGCAAGTATATGTGTGTGTATGTGGTGCTGCAAGCATTATAATCTCCACACACTCAATAATGCACAATATGATGTTGCTGCAGAGTGCAGAGTATTCAATTATCTGTCATGTTGAGCGTATATGTGTGTGCAAGCTACTCACACAGCATGTATGCAGTACACACTCATGATTGCAGGTGTGTATACGAATCTGACAGTGAATGAATTATAATAACTCGGCAAGCATCAGAGATTTGTACGGCATGCTGCAATATACTGTCATCGTGCGTCATCATTCATGATAATCCCAGTAAGTATACACATATTCTGTCAAGATATCATGACGCGCGCAGATGATGCATCAGTGATTATTGCAACTATTGACGGTATTCTGATGACATTTTGCAAACTGATATCGTCATAAAAAAACTGCAAAGAAATCGTCGTGTGCAGTAAGCGATTTATTGCGATCATCGAAATCGCGATGGTGCGCGCTGCTGATAATGAGCACATCTTGTCGCATATGAACAGCACAAGCTACAAGTGCTATTTTTCGCGCGGATCATGATTCCGATGATGCTTTTTTTTTTCCGCGTCTCATATTGCGAATTTCGTACAACTGCGAATCGTATCTGCGCGTATATGTGATCGCTGCGCATATATATGCGGCATGCACACCTTCTCGCGCTGTATAGGTGACGATCAGCTGCGATGTACGATCTGCGACTGCGAATATGACGATATATCCTCGCGCACAATATTCGCTTATGCAGCGGTCAATATGCAGATATATCAGTATGTATGCGATTGCGACGCCTGTTATTATTCGCGCTCCGCAACCTGCGCACACAATATTTGATATCTACTGCTGCACTCACACTAGATTGTCCTCGTTCTCGCCTTGACGAGCAGAATACCAACTGATAAGGTCTCGCTATCTAGCAAGCTGCGAGATATGATATGATAAGATAGCACGGATGTTATTGAACAGTAACAACGCGTGCAACGTAAGAGCGGGTGATGAGTGCGGTGCTTCGTCCGAAGTTACTGCTGTAGCCCAACGCTACCTCATCTATACCGAATGCCCTGCATCTCATAGGTGCCGCCGCTATCGGGTTGTGAACCCAAGGCATTGGTTGAACAATTAGTATCGGCTGAACGAATAAGCCATATGATACTCACATGCTTGTTCAGAACATGCTTGAAGCGAAGATGAGTTTTCTCCGAACCATTCGGTACTTCAAGACACCATCTTGCTTTGCCATCTCGAGTCCGACATACTGGTCTCTCGATGACATGTGTCACTCAAGTCTCACCTTGAGTAATGACAGATGATATGACTGTACATGTCATAGTCGACCGCACTGACGACTGTCTGTCATTATAATATATGACATGACTCGACATGACATGACATGGTATGACAGGTCTGACAGGTATGACATGTATGACATGTATGACACATGTGTCATCGGTCATAACCCTGACAGAATAGGTCTTGCATCTGATACCAATTTCTTGTGCCTATGTGCTTACCGTAAATAATAGGGTATCTCGACCGTGAATAACTTTTGAGTCACAAGGTCTTTCCGGTTGAAACGTTGCATACATATCGTTCTTGCATGGACAAACACAACGATATATTGTTTGTTGGGATAGGATAACTAAAACCCAAAATCTGATACCCATTTCTTGTGCCTACATACTTACCGTAAATAATAGGGTATCTCGACCGTGAATAACTCTTGAGTCACAAGGTCTTTCCGGTTGAAACGTTGCATACATATCGTTCTTGCATGGACAAACACAACGATATATTGTTTGTTGGGATAGGATAACTAAAACCCAAAATCTGATACCCATTTCTTGTGCCTACATACTTACCGTAAATAATAGGGTATCTCGACCGTGAATAACTCTTGAGTCACAAGGTCTTTCCGGTTGAAACGTTGCATACATATCAAGGTATGGTTTGCCGGAGGTCAACATTAGCATAAAAATTTGCAGATCTAGATCTCGAGATATATGTGTTTTTAGTTGGTGCTTAAGTATGGTTAAGTATGGGAGATCGCGGAACGGTATCGACCATAACTTCTTCATGCCTTAACCACTTGACTCCCCGAAGCGCATAATATGTTTAGATAGGTTCAGCCAACCTATTTATCAAATAAAAATTCTTTCAAATTTTTATGCTAATGTTGACCTCCGGCAAACCATACCTTGATATCGTTCTTGCATGGACAAACACAACGATATATTGTTTGTTGGGATAGGATAACTAAAACCCAAAATCTGATACCCATTTCTTGTGCCTACATACTTACCGTAAATAATAGGGTATCTCGACCGTGAATAACTCTTGAGTCACAAGGTATTTCCGGTTGAAACTTTGCATACATATCGTTCTTGCATGGACAAACACAACGATATATTGTTTGTTGAGATAGGATAACTAAAACCCAAAATCTGATACCCATTTCCGGGGGGTGTTATGGGTTGTTCCGCAATATAATGATAAATTATCATTATAGGGGCCTGTAATGATAAGTATCATTACAAGCCTTATAATGATATTATCATTATAGGGACCTGTAATGACAATTATCATTATAGGGACCTGTAATGGCAATTATCATTATAGGGCCTTATAATGATAATTATCATTACAGGTCCCTATAATGATAATTATCATTATAAGGGTTAGTAAGTCCTATAATGATATAAGCCTTATAATGATAATTGACCGAGACCACCGCCAATATCATTATAAGGCTTACTGTACTGTAATCGATTTATATGTGTCACTTGTCAGTTGGCATGGCAGTTCGTCACGATGCGCTGCGATGAAGGATCTCGTGCAGTGTTATTCTGAAGGCCAGAAACGCCGGAAATTTCTGGTGGATCGATCGACGTTTCCGGTGGATCGGACCAAATTTCCCATTGTAACAATAGCCAAACACTCGCTTTTCTGGCGGATCGGACGGCGGAAAACCGGTGGCCTTGGACCAATTTCCGATGGCCTCCGGCCACTGAGAACAACGCTGATCTCGTGTCACGAGTGAAGTAGTCAAGTGGTAGAGGGTGGACACGATTTTGCTAACCGGCTCCGGAGAAGGTACGAAATCAAGGTGGCGGACCTGAAACGGTATGGCAGAAATATTCCACGAGGCAACAGGGCAGGGTTCCAATGATAAGGCAATGGAAGCGTTGCGGGTTGCCCGGAGGAGACGGAACACCGGGGTGGACACTGAGCATCGTTGCTCAAGGGGACTCAGCCTTGACTGTTGCGCTCGCTTGATTTCTTCTGCCCACCATTGTCACGGGGACACTAGATTCTGACCCCACTGTAAAAACTGTCGCTAGAAAGTGGCACGCCTCGATGACACTAAATTCCAAATCATTTGTTTACCGTCCATGCATCGCAAAGACAACGATTCAGATTTAAAATTGACTGCTGACGTCACCATTTCACTTTACATTTTATTTCGCTTTATTCAACGCTTCCAAATCACCCATTCCCGGTCGCTTTCCCCATACTGTAGCCATTCCCGGTCAGTTGACAGTCGCAAACGCTAAATGTCACAGTCAACAGTGCCGTTCGTAAGTTATTACGTATGGAAATATAGGTCATCGCTTGCCCGCCCCAACTTTGTTGCGCTGTGACTTTGTTGTGCAGAAAAGTCTTTTCTGCACAAAAAGTCATGCACAACTTTGTTGTGCAGGCACACTCCCTTGTGATTTTAATCACATAACATGAAGTACATCTTTTTCAACGTTCATAACCAACATATATGTATTCGCAAGACAAATAACTTTTATTTGAGCTCTTGAACGACCCCATCCGCAACCGCATCGCTTCTTTTGCAGTCGCGACTGCAAGCTAAGTTGATGCGGTTTAAGATGGGGTCGACCCCCATGGGATGAAAAGCTTGGCAGTCGAGGGGTTTTCGTGCGTTTCAGCGCACGAAACTTGGCACTGATATGATTGATAGTAATATCAGTTGACCCTCTTAAGCGCAAGCACATTCGTTAAGTACACTCCAAACTAGCGCATCTTAGCATCGAGCTAAATCAAGGCCTTCCCGTGCGTTCTAGCACGCGAAACTTGCCACAAATATTTCTAACATAGATATCTTAAAGTCAGCCAACGCACAGCATCTGAAACAACTTGTGCTCAAAACTGCAGATCTATTTCTTTGGCAGATATATTGGGTTTGGGTTCGTTTCCCAAACCCAAAGAAATCTGCCTTAGAAATAAATTGCGCGTTTCGCGCACAAGTAGCTTAAAGCCTTGAGCTTCAGGCAACTCAAAGATATATATCTTGACAGTTTTTTTTCCAAGTCTCGTGCTCTAGAGCGCATGGGATGCCCTCGGCTGTTTGGCATCTTTGGGTACATGAAAACCCAAACCCAATGTATCCGCCAAAGAAATAGATCTGCCGTTTTGAGCACAAGTTGTTGCAGATGCTGTGCGTTGGCTGACTTTAAGATAACTATGTTAGAAATATCTGTGGCAAGTTTCGCGTGCTAGAACGCCCGGGAAGGCCTTGACTGTTTGGCATTTTTTGGGTTTGGGTACTTCAAACCCCAAACCCAAAAAGCTCAATGCTAAGATGCGCTCGTTTTGCGTACACTTAACGAATGTGCTTGCGCTTAAGAGGGTCAACTGATATTACTATCAATGATATCAGTGCCAAGTTTCGTGCGCTGAAATGCACAAAAACCCCTCGACTGCCAAGCTTTTCATCCCATGTGGGGTTGACCCCATCTTAAACCGCATCAACTTAGCTTGCAGTCGCGACTGCAAACGAAGCGATGCGGTTGCGGATGGGGTCGTTCAAGAGCTCAAATAAAAGGTATTCGTCTTATGAATACATGTATGTTGGTTACGAACGTTGGAAAAAATTGTGCTTCATGTTATGTGATTAAAATCACAAGGGGTGTGCCTGCAGTAGCGCAACAAAGTTGGGGCGGGCAAGCGCGATAACTTGCATTTCCATACTTAATAACTGACAAACGGCGTTGTTCCCCTTGTTGTCACTGTTAAGAACTGCAAAAAGCGACAGGAATTGCAAAAACGGACAGGCGCTGGCGTGACACGAGCGGACTTCGTTCGAAATGAATTTTTAATATTTCAAATAATTACCTTTCGCCGTAGGATTAATTTGCATGTTATCCTGCGTCCTCAGTTCGATCTGAATGGTTTTGGATTCGGTCTTCTCCAAGATGACAAACGCCAAATTATTTGGCGTTTTGGAGATGACACGCCAAATTTTGGCGCTTTGCTCACTGTGAACAGCGACAGCGACTGACGATGACACGATGACATGACGATGCGGAGTGGCACGTTCTAGGGCGCAAAAAAATGGTTTCACTCAGAAAGTGGCGAGACAGACTTTTGCCCCCCCCCATAAATTGGGGGTGACTGTCTCTTCCCGTGTCACCCCTCGCCCTGTGGTGTCACTTGTGGCTACTATCCAAATTCATGGTCCTCCCACAAGGACCAACGCGCGATGACTATTATGAGTGCCACATGGATCTTTGAGGCGTATACGTGCTTTTGGCATCATATTTATGAGTCAATTGAATAATTTCCCCAACAGGATCGTCCGCGCGTGTGCTAGAGGGGCGTGCTTAAAGGTTGCGCTTTTGATATGTTTTTTATCGAAATCGTCGAAAAAAAGATGGTCCTCCCACAAGGACCATAGTCTTTAAGCGTCCTAGCGGTTGCATGGTGCGCGGTGTTGGCCGCTCATGGTGGCACACCTTGAGTTTATGACCAAATATGAAAAGTTAGTTGGATAGTCCACACTCTAGTCGCCATATGAGCTCTCGTTTACCGTGGCGGGTGATCACTCCCGAGTGAAATAATGATTTTGTGATTTTTGCACTTCTAATTTTCACTTCGCGTCAAGCTAACGAGTGCACATCGCTCACATACTTGCCCATATGGCTTATGTTAAGCTTTCAAAAATCATTTTATGGATATACTTCAAAAGTTTAAGCACCATACGCTCCTACCATACTGTGAATGCACTCTAGCGGGCATCGTGGATAATGGGTCATGTTTGCACAGATCATCCCATTCCGGCTAAAAAACCGACTAAAAAGGTGTACGGTTGTTAATACACATTAGAGATGGCCAATATATGCACTCCAACATGACGTATGCGCCAAATATGATGGGGACATGTGTATAAGATCGATATGATCGCATGGACGCAGGTGTAGCCTGCACATAGTATTCCCAAAAAATTATTGAAGATATCGTATCTTTTTGTGCCTTTTTGAATTTTCAAAAAAATGCAATCTGAAAAAGTTGAGGGTGCTTGTCGCAAATGCGAACGCCATGGATATATTGGGTGGATCCAGGCCGGACCAAGCATCGAAGTAATTGATATATGTCCCATTGATACTAAAAATCATTGGGCGCGCCTTCTAGATCCGAACCAATGCCCAATTAAATTCTTGCAACATTGGTCCTTGTGGGAGGACCATAATCGAGTATGGTCCTCCCACAAGGACCATGGGATAGTAGCCACTTGTATCTCGCCTATCTGTGTGTTCGTTTCGCTCTGCGATAATAAAACACTATCCGGTATTTTATTATCTACCTTAGCACACTACCGGAAGCCCGAACGTAGTCCGTTTCCGCCCCTGCAGTTATATATATATATATAAGGCCTTCGAAGACAGGGCGAAGACAGCATGACACCTTTAACAGTGGTGTCATATCAGAATCAAAGACAACTCCAAGAAATTCAAAGACACTCTGAAGACGTCATGTGGGACGGTGTGTCACATCATGGCACAATGATAGTACAGTAGACCGTAGTACCCCACCTACTGTGCGGTACTTGAACCTTGTTATCTACGATAAGTCACAGAGTAAGACGAGTTTGTTTGCGACCGTTGTATTCTAGGTTTTACAAGCCCTTCTTGAGTATATATTGTGTTGGATGCGGATATATTAAGATGTATGGATGCGGATACTGTAATGACCGACCTCCGAGAATCATTTGTTAACTCGCCCGAAAGTGCGAGACTCATTTTCGAAGCTGCAGACGCCACAAAAGTGAGTGACGCTGTGACGCATTTCCATTTACTTTGATGGTTCTTTTTTGTACTTTTATGCCCATGTTTGTAGAAACGCAATAGCTGGGAGTATTCTTTAGCCTCAGACATGGCCGGACATGGCCAGACATGGCCCAGACATGGCCCAGACATGGCGCGTAGCGAAAGCTGATTATCGATTTTTCACAACGAACTTTTCCGAGAATCTTAACTTAAAAGCAATCGCTTCCCTTCTTGGTAGTGCGTTTGTGTTAGAAAGTTGCATAACCCGCACAAAGTTTACGCTGAAGAGTTCAAAGCCAAAGGTGGTCTGCGCGGTTGGCTT
>LGRX02032554.1:0-33252 GCA_001247695.2 Cymbomonas tetramitiformis | reverse complement strand
GGTACGCAGTACATGAAACCCACCTGCATATGGACGAACTCAGCACCACCCTCGCCCCTGCTACGCTGTACTACTTCGACACCGTGCGCGTGCAGATGGGCAACCGGTGCTCACCCAGAGACTGCTCAGCTTGGACCTCACCCGCAGCAGACTGGAGCAGGTCAATCTGCGAGTGTATACCCCGTACCAGCACTACTGCTACGACAACTTTTCCGACATTTACGCCTCCGCGACACTGAAGACCCGCTTTAGATTCCAAGTGGCACCCTTCTTCTTGAAAGTGGTGCCCTGGTAGCGGCAGGTGAACTATGCTCGAAGAGGAACCAGAGAACCTAAGAACTGGAAACAGCAAGGAACCAGAGAACCTAAGAACTGGAACTTAGATGGGTACCTTAGCGGAGTGATCCCAGGAGGTAGACCACTCCTAAGGGGGGAGAGTTGTGCCCGGAGGCACAGCGTGAGCCGATATGTCTATGCGTCCGTATGTGTGTCATCGGGGGTAATCTGGGATTGGCACGATGACAGTGAAATTGGGCTTGAAATCACGATGAGAATGAATACCAGATGTCCGGGGTATGACACTATGACACTATGACACTATGACAGCATGACAGTATGACACTATAGTAGTATGACAGTACTGTGGGGGGTGTCATCGTGGAACTCAGTCAGACCCTCGAAGAATGGTCAGATTCGCATCGGGGTTGAAAAGACAATGAAATCGAATATCAGATATTAAGGTTATGACAGTATGACAGTATGACGCTATGACAGTATGACAGCATGACAGTACAGTAGTATGACAGTACTGTGGGGCAGTCATCGTGTCAGCCTGTCGGCATAACATCTGAATCGAGAATGACGAATCGGAATTAGAAATGAGATCGGATCGGGAACTGAACGTTGAGCCGAAGTGTGACATCGGCTCTCGAGTGGTTGACCCCGCAACCTGAGTGACGAGTGAATAAGTAGAGCACTTGAGAAGTGTTTAGCCTTCAGAACTCGGAACCGAATTATCGTTTGTACCTCAATCTGGCCCTGATCCAGTATATTATAAAAATCCGAATTGTGTACCTTTGCACGTTCAATCAAAAACATATCTCCGAGCATCTGTCGTCGTGCCCCTGGCACAGTGGGCGTAAGGAGTTGGTGATCGTATATATGTCGAACTGACACCTAATTGCTGAGCGCCGCACTCACATAAGCGGCTGAGGTGTTGAATAGGGTCCTAATTTAACCTAGGAAAGGCGGACGGAGGCCAAAAGAAGGGATTGCAGTTAACTACTTGGACTTGGACGGGACGCTATCTCCTCCGCCCGGAAGATGTGTTTTGGAGGATTTGGAGGCCTGCCTGCACTCATGGGAACAATCCCAAATTGCGTCGTCCGATTTCCGAATGCATCTGACGGCCAAATTTTAGTTGTGCAGGCCTAAGGTACTGTGTCACAGAACTGTTGATCGCCGACTTTCCTTCCGTCATCAGTGATGACCGTCATTCAGGAGACGGATCGTCCGATCTCACTCCTCGGATCGCGGAAATGAAGAATCGCGAAGTGGCGGTTCACCTCCAGCTTCGTAGTCCAAGTGTCGCAGAGTGTCGCGCTTAAGTCGGAAATTGGTGAAAATACTTCACTTTTCCTACCTGCTGACGATTGCTGCGTCTTTCTTCTCCGTTTCCTAACGCAAGTTTTCTTCTTACAATCAAGGTTTCCGCAGCAATCGCTACTAGTTCTGATTTGCGGAGGGCGACCCGCGCCTCCCGCAGCGCACGGCCCCGTCTGCTTGATGAGAATTCCGTGCCCAACGTTATGTCGTCCGCGTTTAATGCATCGACCTCGGCTCCGCGGGTCTCCCCTCCGCGGGAGGAGCCCGCAATCTTTCGCTCGTTGGGTCTTAATGAATCTGAAGACGGTGACGAGGTGGTCGACGCGGGGGAAAGGTGGTCCCGAGAGAATGTTGAAACGCCGGAGTCGCCGTCCGGACCGTCCTTGTTGCAGGAATTGTCGTTTGGCGACCAAGCTGCCCCTGGACGCGCCGACTCTCCTCCTCCGGCAAGAAATGTGCTGCAGAGAACGTCCTTGGCGGAGGATGTTGCGGGGGGGGCCAGCCTCCCTCTCCGTCCGCAGGCGTCCCGCGATGAAGTCCACCACGCGACGGAGGAAAGGCTGACTATTCCCGACCTGGCGGTGAACGCCTTTACTGGACTTAACTTCTTCGTGCTGCCTAGCAAGGAATTACTTTTGAACCCCTCAATCTTTAAGACCGAGCACCTTCGGAAGATCTGTGCCATGGTCCCTGGTCTGGAGGTGTCGAACAACCAGTCCAGAGCAACTATGGTTCGGAATTTGGAGAGCTTCCGCGAGGTGCTGGAGAGGTCACGTACGCCCCCGACGGGGGATATGGCTACACCTGTGACTTTGACCCCGCGTACTGATCTGAACGCGGGGGGGCCGGTCCCCCCGCCAATGGGGGACGTCCCGACTGACTTGGTGTCCCGGGAATCGGGACACCAAACGCCTCCAGTTGTCCCGGTCACCGAGGGCACGGGCCCCCGACGGCCCCCGTCCCCGTTGTACGTCCGGCCGGGAGCCGCGCAGACCCCGACGTACCCGCCGGGGTTCGGCCCGCACACGGACCCGAATGCGGAGCAAGGTCTTTTCTCTGGCCTCGACCCCCCCGCAAGCCAAGCACAAGAACCTCTGCAACCAGCCCAGGTAGCTAGCCCGAGCGCTCCTGCTTGACCTCTCCTTTTCCTTTAGAAATTTGAATTCGTTTCGGTTTAATTTGCTAGGGCCTTCTCCTTCCCTGTAGTTTGATACAAACTTAATCAGCCTGTTCAACCCGTTTCACTAGTTAGGAATTCTTCCCCTCTTTTAGAATAGTCCGGTCCCCGTCCTTGTCACAAAGAGTAATTAGTTAGGGCCCTTGCAGTAATCTAGGAGCGCAGTGCCTGGGCTTGTGGGCGCTTCCTAGGTGGTGAAATTTGGTTCTTGTAAACTTTTATGCTGCTGTTTGTAGCCTGCCAATTTAAAAGTTTTGACTTGCTTTAAAAAGTTTGAATTTAAAATGCTGCTTGTGTCCCGTGGGGACAACAAGAACTTGGTTATCCTCACACTGAGTGAGGCTCTTCTTGGAAGAGTATGTACCCCGTGGGGGTTTTTTGTTGTCTGAAATCCTCAATCTGTGAGGTGTCTCCTCTTGGAGGGACATTGTACCCCGTGGGGGTTGTTTATGTGGACAATTGGTTCCAAAATATCTGGTCGGATGTAAGCTCCTGGTTATGGGCCTTCTTGACAAAAATTGGTTGATATTGCAGGCTCGGGAGGCTGATGATGAAGTGGTGCTCACAAGAACTCTGACTGCCCCAACGGTGGGAGATGATTGTGCCATTTGCCTAGCCAGCCTGCTAGGAGAGATGCCGTGTGTGTCAACTGCATGCAATCACCACTATCATGTAGCCTGTTTCGATGGCCTGAATGAAATGTACCATTTGACCAGCTTGGTCCAGCCAGCAGCAATACATGCTGTTTTCACCATGACCTATAGAAAAGTAGTCAGATGTCCATTGTGTAGATCTGTGCTGATTGTGGATGAACTCCCATATGGGGAGGACAGATTCACATATCTGTGGTAGATATAGTTGTATTATTTTTCTGAGGGCAGTCTTGCATGAGAGTTGTAATTTCCTGATTGTTGCATTGTTTCAAAAATTTGGCATTAATTGTTGTGATTAGGATCGAAATTGTTTGCTGTTATTATGATGATAAATAATTGCTGCAATTGAGATGAATGCTATTTGAAAATATGAATTTGTTTATATTGAAAATATGAATTTGTTATATTACAACTTGAATTGCTGTGAGGATTGCTGAAAATAGGATTGAAATTATTGCTGTTATCATGATGATGAAGTTGCTCTAATTATGACGAAATAGTTCCTGTAATGTTGGACAATAAGTACTGCATTTATGATGACTATGATTGCTTTGTTCGATGTGAGGATAGGTATGAAAATTTCTTTGATCCGATCGATAAAAAATTGCATGCTCGTGACAAGCTGATGCTGGAATTAATGATTAGGGAGGGTGATGTGATTGCCTCAGATTATGACCCCTTATGATTATTGCATTATGTGCATTGTCAGAGTGGGGGCGAGAAGATGTTACTGTTGTAACACATTATTATGCATGTTTGTATCGAGGCAAAGGACGATATGTGAGTGTTTCCTCAACCTCAAGTAAATGAAGATGGATGGTGGCATGAGGGAGCAGGCTCCTTTGGGATTGGCATCATCGGTGACGCCGGGATTCGACATTCAGGCGTACGTGGACTCGGTGCTCCAAAGATCCATGCAAGAGGAGACCAAGGGGGTCTCCAACTGGTTGAAAGCACACCGATTGAGAAGCGAGCTGTTGGACTGGTGCCTGACCCCGGGGAAATCGGTGCCGGAGATACCGAAGCTGATGCGAAAGGTGGCAGCTGCTTTTGGTTTGCCGGGAGCTAGTTCGAGGGAGCCGGAGACTCCTCAGTCCTTGTATTCCCTTGCCACTCTCATCGAGAGGGAGTTGGCAGGAGGTACTAGGGATGCGTCCTTGCCGGACAATCACATTGCCCTGTTTGCACATCAACAAATAAGGGCTACAGTTCCAGAGTGTGAGAAGGATGATGCGCACGAGTCAGAATTGCAGATGTTCATTAAAACCCAATCCAAGAAGGCCTCGTTATCAGGAGCCACTAAGCATGTTACTGCAAAACCGGGAGCCCCTGCAGATGGTAATGCCAAATGCCCGAAATGCCAGGGGTCACATATGCTGCGGGACTGCAAGTCCCCTTATGCGTTGAACAAGGATGGATCCATCAATGTGACTTGGGTGGACAAACGAAATAAGAATGACAATAGGAATAACCAGAACCAGTTGCCTCAGTTGCCACCACCTCCTCAGAGGGAGCCTGTTTAGTAATCGTCAAAAGTTGCCAGAATGCTGGTCTGTATAATATGTATATAGTGTATTAATATTTGGGAGCGGGCCAGGATGCCTGTCTTACCTTGTAACATCAGATTCCAGGTTTAAATACCAAATTGAAATGCATTGTTGCATGTGATATGGATTTGCTTGATAAGTTAATTTTGCATTTTTGTGAATTTGCTCTACGTTAGTGGCTACTGCCCGACGCTCCAGTCCTACCACAAGGACCGAAGTAAAAGGGGGCTAGCTGCCACGATTTTTCGATGTAGTTGATGTTTGAGTGCTTAAAGATCATCCTTGGGTGCTCAAATATTTATTAAAAACATGTGCCGGGTGATATACTCGATATGGGTATGTACTTGTGAGGGCTGAAGAGGTGGGGGTAAAATTAATTCAAATTAAATAAAAAGGCCAGTCCTACCACAAGGACCGAAATGTTTCTCACGCTAGCTACCTCCACGAAGGTCCTGTGAAAATTCGGAGACCCATGTTGTCAAGTTCGCGAGCTGCTCTTTCTGCAGTGTCTTGTCAAAAAAATGATCGGAGGTCATCTTCGCCCTCAAAATATCGGTTGAAGTTGCCTGGGTATACAAAATCCGAAAATACCACTGTGGTGTGGTTGGAATTTAGTGATTTTTAACGCTACCCATGCTCAATGTTGATAACGTAGCATGAAATTGCGACATTGTTTAGGCAAGCGGGCAAAGGGGTACTCAGTTTAGGTCCCAATGAGACTACAATCCGGAGGATAGGCACTAGGAGCATCAAGAGGATGGTTAAAAAAATTCCCGCGCGTCCGGTCCTTGTGATAGGACTGAACGTGAACGAGATTCCAGTCCTTTCACAAGGACTGTCGGGCAGTAGCCATTAGATTTTCGAAATGTCGATTTGGCTGATTTTGCTCTACGTTAGATTTTCAGATTTCAAATTCGGGATGCTGGATTTTTCGAATTTTGGATTTGGTATTTTTGCTCTACGTTAGATTTCGAAATTTCGATTTGGCTGATTTTGCTCTACGTTAGATTTTCAGATTTCAAATTCGGGATGCTGGTTTTTCGAATTTTGGATTTGTTTTTTTGCTCTACGTTAGATTTTCGAAATTTCGATTTCGCTGATTTTGCTCTACGTTAAATTTTCAGATTTCAGCCTTCGGGATCCTGGATTTCGATAATTGGATTTGCTTTTTTTGCTCTACGTTAGATTTCGTGATCAGCTTCGGAACACTGGGTTTCGGACTTTGGGATGCATATCTCAAGTTGGAGTGCTTCGCGGATACAGGCAATTAATGCCAATTACCTTGCCTGCACGGACCACCTGGTCCCGTCCGTCATAGAAGCCTCCCTTTAACATGGGGATGCTGGACGGTTAGAGTACTGACCACAACGGGTGGGTTACTCTACACGAGTAGCACACCGGAAGTGGCCAGGCTCGAAAATCGTCCATCCCTTTCCACAAGATTGGGGCCCGGTAGAGACCGGGGTGCGATTTTCGAGGAGCATTTCTCCTGAAAGGAAGAGTGCTCTGGTGTGGTTGTTGTCTCGAACAGGGACACGAGCCAAACTCAGCCCCACGGAAGGGATTGCTTTTCTTCGATGGTGCATGCCGCTTTAACGCATCGCCGGATTTGAGGCAAGCCTCGTTCGGGGTGGCACTCTGCTCAGAACAAGGTCAACAGTGGACCCGGGACTACGGGCGCCTTGGATCCAAGACGAATAATTATGCAGAATTCGTGGGGGCCGTGATTGCAATCCAAAGAGCAATAGAATGGAACTTGACCACAGCAACAATTGTTGGGGACTCGGAGCTGGTGGTGTCAGCATTCTCGGGCTCCCGTAACGTTATCGCAAAAGACTTGGAGAGACTACTTATCGTTGGGAAAGCTCACATGGCCTTGCGCCCGGATTGTGTTTTCAATTTCAAGCATGTGGCACGGGACCACAATAAACTGGCTGACAGCCTGGCCAACTTCGCACTGGATTCTGGCATGCCGGCTACGACAAGTGTGAGAGACCCGCTTGCATTTATTACCATGGCAGTAAAAGGATTCGACAGTGCCCGGGAAGTGATGGACAGGCAACAGTCCTTAGGGCCATGTGAAGCCCAAGGGCGGGACACCTTGGCCCCTTCAGTAATTGATGCCCTCAGTGGTAATTTGGTCCCGGACCCCCTTTCCGCACCAGCTAGGGATCCGGGGGAGTTCCGGGTGGGAACTATCCATGAGTGTACCCAGTTCTGGGACACGGTGGTAACATCATCAGAAATGGGATTGCTGGTCAAAGAATGGGCAAAGAATGGAGTCTCCATCTTGGATTTCTTCCAACATTTTTCAGGCACTTACGAAGGGGCTCGTTTCGACTCAAGAACACCCCCGAGGATGCAGTTCAAGAATCATGCGATGCCAGATCATTTGATCCCCTGGATCTCTGGGAAGATACAGGACGAGCTCAGGTGGGGAGCGATAAGAGTCTGGGGCAAAGAAGGGGAATGCTCTCCCCCGCATCTTGTTATGCCGGTAGGAGTGGAGCCAGCCAAACCAAGAAAGCTCAACGATGCAAGATTCCTTAACCTTTGGTGTAAGGATATTCCGTTTACCTACGAGTCGGTGACAATGCTTCCACAAATCCTAGAGGTGGGGGATCCGGCATTTATTATGGACCAAGCGAACGGATTCTTCCATGTGAGGCTTACAGAGGAGTCGCAACAATACATGGGTTTCCTGTGGGATGGCGTTTATTACGTCTATACAGTTCTCAATTTTGGATGGAAGCTAGCGCCGGTCATTTATAGCGCCTTCGCGGGAGAATTCGCGGGATTCATCCGGCGGCTGGGGATACCATATTTATACTACATTGATGATAATGCCGGGGGGCCGGCCCCAGTGGGAGCTTCAACTCTTACGAAACAGGAAAGAGCCAAAATCTCGGCGTTCGTTGTCTCGTCATGCATGACGGCGGCAGGATATTTTATTCATCTGGAGAAGACGGAGTTCATTCCGTCCTTGACCATCACCTGGCTAGGCATTGGTATTGACCTTGCGAAGCAGGAATTCTTCATCCCGCAGAAAAAATGGGATAAGTTCTTGAGCCTGGCAACGGACCTGCGAGCTTCGTCAAGTATTTCGGCCAGGGACCTGGAAAGAGTGGCAGGCAAGTTGGTTTCAATGTCAATCGCAGCCCCGGGCATCCTTATTGCATGCAGGAAGCTGTATGCCTTCCTGGCAAAGAGGCACGAATTCTGCAGAAAAAGTTTTTTCCTGAACAGTAAGCAGATGAGGCATTTCAAACTCTACTTGAGTCAACTCTTCCAGCCGTCGCTGATTAAGGTGTCCGCATTTAGGAAGCAGGCCCACTGCTCGATACTCGTGGATACAAACGTCGATGGTACAAAAGTCACGGCATCAATCAGAGCAGGGGAATTCCAAGATGAAATTTCGTGTTATCGAGATTTGAGAACCTGCTCGTCGGTGGATCAGTCAATTTTGATTTCTGAAGCCTTGTTCAAAATCCCAGTAGAACGGGTCCCGCAACGCTGGGACATAATCTTGGATAAAAATATCTGGGATTCATCGAGAGTCCTCTCGTCTAACCTGGGCGCGAAAGCATGCAAGGACTTGGCAGAAAAGCTCTATAGATTTGTCGCGGATAACAACTTGGAGCTGAAGGTGGTTTCCTTTTCAAGGGGACCTGATGGAACTATTGTAGTCCCGGATGAAGAGTCTCATTATTCATTAATGCCACGGTTCTCTCCTCTGTTGAACATGATGTTTGGACGGCACAACATCGACTGCTTCGCAACAACGGCTAATGTTCGGGGATGTCCCAAAATGCGATTTTGCTCAAGGCTGCCAGAGAAAGAAGCTTGTGGCACCAATGTCTTTGCCTATCCACTAGCTGGACTGAACTGTTATGCTAATCCGCCTTTTGCATTAATGGGACCGTTCCTGATGTATCTTAGAGAACAGAAAGCGTCAGCCTCTGTGGTTGCTCCACAGTGGGATGGTTTCTCTCCAGATGGGTTCTGGTGGACTACGTACAATAAGCTGTGCAAACAAAAGTTCAGAATCGCTGAAGTAGGAGAGGTCTGTTTCCAACAACTTAGAAATGGAAGATGGTCAGAAGCAGGCCCACTCCCGTGG
Source organism: Cymbomonas tetramitiformis (assembly GCA_001247695.2). NCBI lineage: Eukaryota > Viridiplantae > Chlorophyta > Pyramimonadophyceae > Pyramimonadales > Pyramimonadaceae > Cymbomonas > Cymbomonas tetramitiformis. Next base: position 24,150 of record LGRX02032554.1, on the reverse strand, counting down.
GCAGTCTGGATTTTTAGATTCGATTTTTCTTAGAAACACTTCGTATTCCAAAAACACAAAATTCATGTGATATATTAATAATCCTCCCATAGTAATCCGTTTACCCTGGAAAATAAATTGTTGAACGCCTGTAACTTTTGGGGAAGGGGAAAATTTTGAGGTTAACAGGGTGGTGGCAAGAGCTTGTTGAGAAAATCCCCTGACTGGGCCGCCATACATCTAAGAACGAAGGAGCTTCAGGAAGCAAGGGCCAGGGATGTGTACCAATCGGCCAAACTCCGAAATTTGCGGGCCCTCGGGGAATTCCTGGCTTGCATGACCCCACCAGAATCATTGGATTCGTGTACAGCGCAACACATCTTATGGTATCTTATTTACTTGGAACAGTTCGGTAAGACTAACGTTCATTCGGCCACGTGCCCTCAACTGGGAAGATGTAGTTGCCCAGTCAGGCAAGCCGCAAGTTCGGTGAATTCCCTTATCGGCAGACTCTCTAGTGCCTTCCAGGATTTCGGAAGGGGCGGGTCGGACAACCCGTGCACAGGTAGGGTGGTTAAGGTCTATGAAACGATGACCAGGAATGAACAGTTGCAAGCAAGAATCACCCCAAATCAGGCAACACCACTTTTCAGTTGTACGATCGACAAGCTAGTGATTCACATGAACGCAGAGGCAGCTGGTTTTGCCTCGACACAAGATTGGATACTTTTGTTCATCACTCTTAGATGTAAGGCAATGATCCTGATGGACTTATACGCTCTGAAGAGACCGGCGGAGCTGGGCGCCACAAGGGTGGAAGGGATCATAAGATTTCCCGATAACTCCGGTTTTCTCTTCAACTACCAGTGGGGGAAGACACTCCGTTCGGGCGATGAACACGTTTTCGGAATCAAAAGACTCCCTGATAAATCTAAATGCCCCATCTCAGCGTTGGAGGACTACCTCCAAGTGATGAAAATTTTGGGTCTGAACCTTGCACAAGGATTCTTGTTCAGACCAGTCAGGTCTGGCAAAGTGGAAAATAGTCCGATTTCCAGGAAGCAGATGAATTCAGACCTCAAATACTGGTTGCAAAAAGCGGGGCTGTTCAATGGGGAAACATTCTTCAGCATTCGGACAGCGGGAGCAATTGAACTTTTCCTTGAAGGAGCCGACCTGCAGCAGGTTATGGGACAGGCGTATTGGAAAACAGAGAGGATTGCTAGACATTATATGAAAGTGTGGCAAGTCTTGGGAATGTCATTCTCAAGGCAGGTAGAGAAAGTCTCGACGAAAGAATACATGGAGTTGAATGCGGCACAATCATTCGTGCGGGTATTTGTATGAGTAATTTGATTATTAATTTCTGTTGGCTCGAGTTTGAGAGTTGGGGTGAAAAGGCGTCAAGAGGCGGGGGTTGTGAGTGTTGGCGGAGAGGCGACGCTGGAGTGGTGCCTTGTTGCTTCGCCTTACTTTCCGCTCTTTTTCTCGCCATTCCTACCCAACGGGAGCGGATCGGACAAGGTGACTGGGCGGTCATCCGATTTACGGGGAATCCGCAGGATCAACAGTATCACTGTTGATCGCCGACTTTCCTTCCGTCATCAGTGATGACCGTCATTCAGGAGACGGATCGTCCGATCTCACTCCCGGATCGCGGAAATGAAGAATCGCGAAGTGGCGGTTCACCTCCAGCTTCGAAGTCCAAGTGTCGCAGAGTGTCGCTCTTAAGTCGGAAATTGGTGAAAATACTTCACTTTTCCTACCTGCTGACGATTGCTGCGTCTTTCTTCTTCGTTTCCTAACGCAATTTTTCTTCCCTGCCCGCCCACCCTTAAAAATGGGTTCTCCAACTCAGGCTCCGATCTGACGCTGGAGTGCTGCCTTGCTGCTTCGCCTTACTTTCCGCTCTTTTTCTCGCCATTCCTACCCAACGGGAGCGGATCGGACAAGGTGACTGGGCGGTCATCCGATTTACGGGGAATCCGCAGGATCAACAGTATCACTGTAGTCTTGTGAGTTGTCAGCTTCGAGCTTCCAGCTTCGAGCTTGTGTTGTCTACGCTTGTCACCCTCTCGCTTGAAGTCAGAGCCTCCGGAGTCCGGACGCGGCGATTTTCTCCCGACGATTTTATCGATTTTCTTTTTTATTTTCTGTGGTAGTCCGGAGGAGTTACAAGCTCTTTCCATTGCTTTCTGTCGAGAATCGCGCGATCGGCCGCGCAGCGGCCGAAGCTCGTAACCTGAGGCTTGCGAGAGTAGAGGGGATCGATCGCGATCGGGTTCAGGAGGAGGATCAGGAAGTTACAAGCAGTTGTTGCTTGTTGGGTTGTTCTCCAAAAGCAAAACTTGAGCTCGAAAACGTGAAACTTACGAGACTCACGGCAACGGAAGACGGAAAGGACAGGAATTAGAGGTGTTCAGAAATCAAGAATATTGGTGTTACGACGACCGGAGCTCAGGAGCCACTACAAAACAGAGGTTTTGCACGTGGCTATCAAAGAAATATTCTTCCCTCTTGCTTCAACCTTTGAATTATCGCTGTTACAACCTTCACAACAATTCCCTACCAGAATTACGGAACGCGCGCGAGCAAAGAGTGCGAGGTGATATTGAGGATTGAGGTGCCGTTGCTTGCCTACTTGCTCCCCTATATTCTTCAATCCGGCCCTTGAAACATCTTAGCATCCCAGATTCGGCATTTAGCAGGAGCCCATCATTCATGCCCAAAATTGGCCTCCCCTCTTGCTGCCAGGATATCGGGCACTGAGTTAAATAGTGCGATTTTGGTTAACAAAGCCAGTCACTGCTTCCAGTCGAACTTAACTTCTAATTGCTAAGTACACTTTATCCCAAACTACCTTAATTCGTCAAGGAGGAAGTGCAAGGCGTTGTGGTTTCTCGGCCACCCGTTTCGCCGCAAGATCAGCGCCACGGCTACTTTGAGTCGCAGGGTAAAAGTTTTCAGGCTATTGGATGACGTGTTCTGGTTAGCTTCCTTCGAAATCATTGTAGCAACTTGCCTGAAAAGCGTAGTTGGCTCGCATGCTGGGCTGTCTTTTAAGAGCCCGTTAGTTCCATGTGGGCACTGGGCATCTTCGTAGCTCGGCGCATAGAGAGTCCTGCGACTCATGAGGTAGCCACGGCAGATTTCTGCTTTCACCAGAACTGGGAAACTGCCAATTCGAAACTGTGGGAAGAAAGCCTGCTTCACTTTTAGAGTTGCCGTCTAACTTGCTTGGCTGGTGAGGCCAAAGCCATTTTACTGGTTTACAGCTTAAGAAGAGTTTCTCAACCAAGCAAAGCTTTCAGCTGTGAACGTGAACGATGGGGACTACGAATCTTGGAGACCCACGAAGTCGAGCCAGAAGCTATTTCCCAGGAACTGCGTCCATCAGGGTGAGCGCGTCCCTGTCGCCATTTTTATAATTCGGCAGGCTACACACTGCCTTCGGATATCCTTGTAGCCTCCAGCAAGGCATCGTGCGGAACCCAAGCCGCCAAATTGGTGATCTTTTTACCTAATTTAGTCGTTAAATTTCGCTGTCGAAGCGCATTTTCGCATAAGTTCCACTAGAGCGTTGCTTCTTCGGTTCTTGACCGGGCATACGAAGTCACCTTATCGTTTCGCCGTGTTCCTCAAGTGCACTGCGTTACAGGAGCAAGAGATTCTCGGGGCGGATGTTCAGAGCGGTGGTCCGAAAAACAAGGTACACCCGCAACTGATGCTCTCTGCGGGCTCTGCCACGCTGCCCACCCTCCCGTGCTGTATGCTTGTGCCCCGTGCTCGTCTACCGGGTACGCTACAGATGCATCGTGCACACCGAAATGCATTTCTGGCACGCCGGAGCCAGATACAGCGAGGACTGATCGCGGTTGCTACCGGAGGCTTTTGCAAGAACCTGGGGGCCCATAGCAGGCTTGTCCACGTGTCTGCTGCTCTCCTGGAGCCTGTTGCGGTTTCAAGTCCAAAGGCCGTGGTGAGCTATCAACGTTTTGATTCGCCTGCACGTCGACGTGATGGCGCCGGTTGTTGCCTCATGTCGCAAGATCAAGGAGGAGGGTCTTTCGCCAGTCCGATCCGTCGCCAGGCTGTTGAGTAGAGGGTCAGGCACGAGACTCTGAGAAGGGCAAAAATGGCTTTTAGCCGACTTGCCACATGCGGCAAGTAGTCACCTTGAGCCATGCGTCTGGCGAGAGGTGTTGGTGGCGGCTCCCTGCAGGCGCGCGCGACAACCTTCGGCGGCCCCATGCAAGCAGATTATCTGGCTGGCCAGTACCGTGAAATGACAGGTACGGCCCAGTGAAACTCCCTCCCCCTGCTCGAGAGTCGACTGTCCTTCTCAGCCTAGGTAGCCGAAGGAAATGCTGCGGCGACTCGGCTTTCAATCCCTTAACTCTTGGAAACTGCCTTCACTATCTTACCAGGTATCTCTGTCCAAGTGCGCCACCCTTTGATAGAGTGATAGCGGAGTGCCTATGTGTATTTCTCTTCAAGTACTCAACCTTGTGATGGAGTGCCAGTGGCCCTGCTGAAGGCGGGAGAGGGCGAGATGCGGTTTGGGGTATGAATCTGGCTTGATAGACCCAGCACAAGCACCCGGCTTCCCTCGCCGCAGTTCCTCGGCGTCCGCGGCGCCATCACATCGTGGCACTGTTGTATCTGCTCCACCGCCGGCACGCCCCCCACCACCGCCAGCTCCTGCACCACCGGCGGTTCCCCCACCACCCTCGTCCGATGGCCATCTTGACCTCGGAAGACTACCCGTTTCTGCTGAGGACAGCATCCGCAGTGCGTTTGCCTCCATGATGGGCTCGGCGGATGCTCCCAGCGCTGAGAGAAGCATCCGCAGATCTATTGCCTCGATTCTGGACCCTGCCTCCCCTGCGCCGGTACCGGCAACCTATCCGACCAGCGCCTTCAGTTCCTCGGAGATGCAAGCCAGCCGCCCACGCTATGGCTCCGTGGTGATGTCCCCTGAGCAGTCTCTCTCGCCTCGGCACTCCTCCGTGCCGGCTGCCCCGGTGGAGTCCCCCTCTCGTCGCCCCTCCATGCCAGCGGCTCCCATGGAGTCCCCCTCTCGTCGCCCCTCCATGCCAGCGGCTCCCATGGAGTCCCCCTCTCGTCGCCCCTCCATGCCAGCGGCTCCCATGGAGTCCCCCTCTCGTCGCCCCTCCATGCCAGCGGCTCCCATGGAAACCCCCTCTCGTCGCCCCTCCATGACGCCGGCTCTGATGGAGCCCCCTTCTCGGCACTCCAGTGTCCTCTCGACAGCTCCAGAGTCCTCTCGGCGCCCCTCTGCGTCGCCCGCTGAGCGAGGGTTCCAGCCCCCTCCGACCCAAGCGCCGCTTTACGCTGACGAGGACGCGGAGGTCCTGAGAGCTTCAGCGCTGTCGGCGGGCGCAGCCGATCAGGCGCGGTACAGGGTGTCCTCCATCTACTCACAATCTGGCAATGAGCCCCGCGCCACGTGGCAGGAGCCACTGACAGCGGTCACGCAGGCCTTAGCAGGCAATGCACCAACAATACAGGCGGGGCTGCCTCCCTCAGAGCATGCAGCGCTCTACCCTCCTCCCCCGTCACCACAGCCATACCACCCGGTCCATCCTTCGTCACAAGACAAAGTGGCAGCCGACGCTTCAGCCCATAAACAGGCGCAGCTGGAGCAGCTGCAGAGAATGCTGGGAGAACTCATCTTGACCTACAACAAGGAAGCGGAAGCTTCACAGGAAGCGGCAACGCCGGTCCCAGCTTCCCCCAAGGGACTCACCCCTTACCCGAGGACCTCGGCGACAGAGGCTCTGGGCAGCTTCCCCCAAGCGAGGGCCGAGCAGAGCGTCTTCGAAGAGGAGCTAAGCGAGCACTCCAACCTCCGCATGGTCTCTGAGGCGCGCCTTCCGGCGCACAGCCACGAGGTGGCGCCAGAGGTGAGTGCCGGGCCAGGCTCGTAGTGAGGCTCGATCCGCGTTTCTGCAGGCACTTGGTTGCTCAAGGCTGTCCTGACACGTGGCATGGCGTTTAGCAGTCCACGCAGACTGATGTAATTATGCTCTTGGGGAGCGAGCCGCCTGCGATGTTGGGTGTGGCATGGGTCCGAATCGTGTTCCTGGCAAGTGATGCTGGGGTGTTGAGTGTCGCATGGGTCCTGGGTGCCGATTCTGACATCTCAGGAACACTCCCTATCTATCAGCCGGGCGGTGCCTCTCCTTGGTCTTGCTCCGGAGCACGTTTCCAAGGAGCAAACCCAGAGGCTGCTCCAAGTCAGCAGCGAATACCGCGTGTTTGCTGGTATTGCCTTGGAAGTCCCCTTTCCCGACCCCTACCACCAGAGGCTCAGCTAATTCCCGCCATCCCCAGGCGATGCCCGGCGCTGAAGCCTTCTCTGCTTTAGATGCGGAAAAGTAGTCCCTGAGTTGGTGGAGCTGTTCTGATTTTCCGACTGTCAAGTACAACACTCAATCACAGTGTGAAACCAAAGCGAGGATCGCAGCGCCCTGCCAAAGTACTTCACACAGAGCACGCAAAGCATGCGCCACACGCAGCGGGCCGCTTGTCACAGCCATCATGCATTCCTCATCCACGCAGGCGACATCGCCTCACCAGTCGCCGCGTTGAACGATGACAACCCGCACAAACCGATTATGTATGCCACGCACATCGTAGAACTGGTTCTACTGAATCGTATGGCGATTTTGGCCTAAATGACGCTGCCAGCAATTCCATCTTTCGCATCCTGGTAGTGGTGAATTGATTGAGCCTGAGGCGACTTCGGGGATGCGAGGGTGGGGGAGGACACGCGCAGACAAGCTCCTGTCCAATCTGCACGCAGAGAAGGTGAAGAACGAAGAGCTGCAGACGGAGATGGAATATCTACAGGCGTACCTTCCCTCGCACAATCAGCAAACTGAGGAGGCTCTGCAGCGCGAGACCCTGGTTCTCTCCATGGCGATGGACCTGGAGGCTGAGAATGACAATCTCAAGCACCAGGTCCGTGGGTCCTTACTTGCCCCTCGTGGCAGCCCCCTCCAGCTGTGAGATGATGAGCTGCACTCGACGGCTCCCGCCCCCGCCTAGCCCCCATATCGCAAGCGGCTCATCAATGCGCATCTTAGCCGCACCGCCACACGTTGTTTCCAAGCTCGGCCTGCCCCGGCATGTGCAGCCGCTCATGATGACATGCGACTCTCTCGAGATTTCTTGGAGGGGCTTCGTTGGAGGAGGTGATGGCACCCTCCTCGTTGGTTCATAGTATGGCGAGTCTCATAGGCTGAAGCGGATACCGTCGCATCCCCCCAGGCCGCTCACTGCTCGCGACGGTACTGTCAGAATCTGATGACACCCTGCGCGTCTCGAGGATTCTGATGACATATGCTGGACGCTGCTTGGTGAAATATTCAATACTGATTTACAATTGGGGTGAGTGAGGAGCAGATGCAGGTGCAACAGATGGCAGGGATTCAAGCTCAGCAGATGGCAGAGGCTCAGCAGATGGCTCAGGCTCAGGCTCAACAGATGGCTCAGGCTCAGCAGATGGTAGAGGCTCAGCAGATGGCTCAGGCTCAGCAGATGGCAGAGGCTCAAGAAATGGCTCAGGCTCAGGCTCAGGCTCAGCAGATGGCTCAGGCTCAGCAGATGGCAGAGGCTCAGCAGATGGCTCAGGCTCAGGCTCAGGCTCAGCAGATGGCAGGCGATCCAACAGCCCTGGCCAGCTCTACAGCGGCGGCCAACCCGACTGTAGCCAGCAAGAATGGGAGTAATATGGCAGTGGTGGCGCAATCGCTCGGCATGGAAAACAGCAACCTCAAGGAGCTGGTGCGGGGCCAGCATTCCCTCTCCGCTGTCCTTCTGAGTCCCCGGACTACGTAGTGCTTGCGCATTGAGGGGTCGGGGCCACAAGCTGCGATACGCCACGGCATCCTAACTGTTGATATCATCCGGCGCAGGTGACAGCACTGGAAACAGAATTGGTGTACCTTCAGTTCCAGCAGCAGCAGGAGCAGGACTCCGCCGTTGGGCGCCTCGGGAATGCCATTGACGTTCTTGAGGCATGCTCCGTCCACCCACTGCCTCCCCTCCACCCGGCCGCATGTCTCCTGTTAGGCACGGAGGGTCGACATCTGATCTCTCTGCACTGCTTACATCACTCGTGGGTAGCTTGATCATTAGCTTCACTGCTAGAAAGAGTCAACGGCCGTTAGATTGAGGGAGCTCGAAACCGCAAATGTGGCACTTACCATCTCGTCTCGCATGATGACGCTGAAGGTCTGATGACACGCGTTGGATCCTCGGTGCTTTGGGATGGCACGCGTTGGATCCTAGGTGCTTTGAGATGACACGCGTTGGATGTTCGGTGCTTTGACATGGCTTTTTATTCGGGCGCCGCCCTTTGGAGTTTGGGGTGGGCCAGCAATCAAAATCGGCTCACGTGGAAACGCAACGGCCCGAAGCGTTTGAGCCGTCTCTCGGGATGGCCTCACGATGGATGCAGAGTGGTGCCCTGGATCCGCTGCAGCACCCCAGTCGCCCCGGACATTGCATTTGACTTGGCGAGCTGAGACAGGCGGGACATGGCAACCTGTGCCGCAGAGCGAGAAGCAACGGCTGCTGATGGAGACGGAGCGGCTAGCACAGACTCACGATCACCTATCGCAACAAACCGATGTTGCACTTGGGGATATGCACCGCCAGCTGGAGCAGGAGCGCGCGACAAGGCATGGCGTGCTTGCAATCTCATCTGTCATCCCGCGCACGCCACGGATATTCATGTGCAGCCTGTGCTACCTCAAGGCCTGGGGTCTGCGCTGGGGCGCTGTGTGACGAGCTAGACGCCGAGCTAATGCAGCGCTGCGGAGTGGAGAGGCGACTCCTTCACAGGAAGGCGCCTCGTGCTTGCTGCACTGCACTTCCGCGTGTTCACAGCCTCGCAAAGGGCTTGTGGCACACCCACTCACTTGCTCATGACAATCACTGTTTCATGACACAGAGTTGCTCGTGACACAACCTCGATCGTAACCCATGCTCTCTCCCTTATAACGCTCACCCGCTCATGGCGTACACTCTCGCATGACATACGCTCTCTGATTGCACACACCGTCGGATGATACTTGCGTTCTCGTGACACACGTAACAATCTGTTTGCGTCGCCTGCGCCGCCGCCGCACCTTCACATGCTTCCCGCTTCGCCGCTGCATCTGCATCCATCTCCAGTGTCGCTGCTGCACCTCCGCATGTCTCTCGTGTCGCCGCTGCACCTCCGCGTGTCTCTCGTGTCGCCGCTGCACCTGCATCCATTCCAGTGTCGCTGCTGCACCTCCGCATGTCTCTCGTGTCGCCGCTGCACCTCCGCATGTCTCTCGTGCGCTCGCTGCACCTCCGCGTGCCTCTCAAGCCGCCGCCGGCACCTGCATCCATCTCCCAGTGTCACTGCTGCACCTCCGCATGTCTCTCGTGTCGCCGCAAGGCACCTCCCGCGTCCCTCGCGTGGCTCGCTGCACCTCCGCGTGTCTCGTGGCTCACGCTGCACCTGCATCCATTCCAGTGCCGCTGCTGCACCTCCGCATGTCTCTCGTGTCGCTGCTGCACTCCGCATGTCTCTCGGGTGGTCGCTGCTGCACCTCTGCATGTATCTCGTGGTCGCCGCTGCACCTACGCGTGTCTCTCGTGGCTCGCTGCTGCACTCCTCCGCATGTCTCTCGTGTCGCCGCTGCACCTCCGCATGTCTCTCGTGTCGCCGCTGCACCTTCCTGCGGCTTCCGCGCCGCTAGTGCACCTCCACACCTCTCGCATCGCCGCTGCACCTAAGCATGTCTCCCTTTTTTTGATTGCTTCCACCTAATGCTGACCACGCTTGAGTTGTGCTGCTTCGGGAGAATCCACGACACGGGTTCTAATTAGTAGTGATGTTTTTACAGAGCAATGGAGGCCATGGAACAGGAGCAGATACAGCACAGCCTGGTGGAGCGCCTTGTCAAGGTGTGCAATGCCTGGGAGTGCGTCTTATCCATGAACGCAGAGCCTGGCATGGTGGCGGCCCTAAACTGCAGCTGGACGCAGTGGCTTTCTGTTAGCATCGCAAGGGCATCGCCAGTTGGAGTCTCCTGTAACGTTTTGTGGTACTGAATGTCACGGCGCTCGTGAGGGCATTGCGGGGGTTGATGGCCTCCAGGCACTGCAGGTTGCCTGCGAACAGCGGGTTGTGCTGGAAGAGACGGGTGCCCTTCCTGCTCCTGAGGAGACTCCAGCCCCCATTAGCCGGTGACTCGCACGCACTCTTCCTTTTATCCGCCTCTCTTGTGCCCCTGCTTGCTTGCTCTGCCGCAGCGAAGTTGAGCGCCGAGGGCGCGCATCTCTTCTGCCCGAGAGATATGAAGGATCCCAGGAAACGGCCGTGAGCCCACAGGCACGGCGCTGAGGCGGGGATGGCGGGATACAGGCAATCCATGGTCCCTCAGCAGTATTATGCGGGTAAAAAGCGTTCCCCCCAGAGGTCTCGGCCTGGCAATCAACGAAGTCCTCCTGCCCAACAACTCAATGGCCACCAAATGTCCCAGATGCCTCCAAGCGCAATTCACGTGGACAGAGATCCCCGGAGAATTCATCTGGCGATGGCACCCCAAATTGGCAATACAGTCAGCCCCCTGGTAGGCTTCGGCCCCCCTCCTCCACGTTGGCCCCACAGGCATTTGCCTGTTGCTCCTCCATCATCACCATTATCAGCAGAAGGGTCGCCTTGCTCTGTGCTTGTGGGTTCCCATTGCCTTCCTGCGGAGACTCCCACAGAGCGCTCACGCGAGCCGTGCACGACGGCGATCTATTTATAGAGCCGTGCACGACGGCGATCTATTTACAGAGCCGTGCACGACGGCGATCGGGTTATTTTTCTGTGCACAGTGCTGCTTTCCTACCTGCGAGCTATGCCCTCTTGTGTGGTGGGGATAGCTTACCGTAGTCCACGACGTTCCTGCAAGCAACTAGTACTCCTTTGTGATAACCACTGTAAGCATTGAACCACTCCCTATTTATAAACCCGGGTGCTGTGAAATTCTATGTGCGTTCTGAAAGAGGCACCGTGCATCGCTGTGCGGTGTGTGTGGGGCAGGCTGCTTAGTGTGCGTCAGAGGTGCTGAATCCAGTGAAGCGTTAACATTGTAGATTGGAAGCTACTTACTGTACTTTATAAGCTGTCTTCTGGTCACATTTTGCGGGGTCGCAGGACCTAGGCATTCTGGTTGGCACAGCTGCTGGTCACAATTTGGAGCTCAAGAAATCAGATCAACATGCTGTGGTTGGTAAGATCCCGGCAAGCAACTCTTTTTGGGTCGGGCATGCTTTGAGTAAAGAATTGAAGCTAGCTCGCGAGGCCTGTCATCAGGATCTATCAGCGTGAAGTAGCTGTCCAGGTTTACTGGTACTGTTTTGGCGTCTTCGTATGATCGAAGCTCAAGGGTCTTCGTCCTTGTCCAAACCAGATCGGTGCCCCTAGTCAGAGACCATCTTTAATGTTTCTGGGATGCGTATAAGTGGGCTCAAGACTTATGTTTCAACGGTTCAAGCCTAAATTCAAGGTTGACCACAGCAACATTAGGGAGATCTGAACCTTCCATAACCTTGCGAGCCTCCACCGTCACACTCAAAATCAAAGTGGTGCTCCGTGCTTGCTTACTGCTTTCGCAAACCCGTCCCCCTTGGAATAGTCAAGCAAAGGCAAGAAACGCTGCATCAAAAGGAGCCTGTGCCTTCATATTGTTGAGCTACGTTGTCAGCAATATCCTATATCTATATCTATATATATATATGTGTGTGTGTGTATACTAGGCCAGTCATTCTCAAGATCTCCACTAGGCGTGTAACCAAACGTCAGACATTTACATCCCCCTTTCAACTTCGCTTTTCCGTTTTCGATTTGTTCCGATGACTCCGTCAAGCGTAAACCGACTGCAACTATGCAGTCGGGAGGTCACTTGCGACTCGAGTCAGTTGTCAAGTATGCATCACGTAAGATCCCTTCGTTCATCATGCATCGCCGCGATTGGTGTTTTGATTAGTAAGTAAGTAAATTTCCCAGGTTCGTCCTTATAAAGAGCAGGCGTTATATGCACAGCAGCTCTCTCACAGATGACATAAAACTACTAGAATCACACCAACGGCAATCAGTAACCTGTTGGGCTCGTAATCTTTTGAAAGATCAGAAAACCCACTTTTTGATACCTGGCAGATCTTTAGGGATACTTTGCAAGAATTAGAAATCTAGTGTGATATGCAATCCAGCTCACCGCCATGCATGTTTTGCATTTTGCTACGATACAGCATAGAGGGTTTCCCTGATGAATGCTCTGATGCATAATTCACAAACCTGTGTCTGAGGTGTGCTTCTGCATGAAGTGTAAAATAAAGTAAGCAGATGCTCTCATATTTTGGGTGGGATGTATCCAGGCATCATTGACACTTTATTGGAAACAGCAGAAGCAAGATGGCTGACACCAAAGGTTACAAACAAATACAACAATTACTAATGAGTCAAATTGCCACGAAACATTGAGAATTGGTGTTAAACCAACTAGGCAATTTGCTAAGGATCTTGTTATATTCTCCTTTTCCAGGAATCAACTTGACGAGACAACATTTGGCAGAGGCTGGGAGCAGGTCTCTAAAGGACAGCTTGGGCAGGGGTAACTGGTGGCATTGCCGATTTTGTGACAACCATAGCTTGCGGCCCCATATTTGACTTCATATACATTGCCGTACGCCGTACTGTAAAGATGATTGGGAGCCTGTTTATATGTACCCCCCGCGTGATGTTAATGTGAAGCCTACATGATCGCTAAAAAAATACATTCAGATCTTTATTGCAGTTTATACAATGTCAAACATGGAATATCACATTTATAAGCTAATTTGTTTCGCTTACTGCGCCTATCCGCCTAAGATGATTTGATTTGCTCACGGGGTTCATCCAAAATGCAACGGAAAATATTGTGTTTCTTATATGTGCGTGCGTGTTGGTCCTGTACCCTTCATTAAAGCGCGAATTGCAATACTTTCTAAGATAACTTTCATAAATAGGGATGCAACGGGTTAAATGCCGTTGATGATGAGTTTTGATACCCACCAAAAGTATAAGTCATGCGGCATAATTTTTGAACCCTTAAATGTCGGTGAGCTAAATGGCACACTGCCAATTACAAGGCAACGGATTACGACGTGACATACTATGGAATGCGGTGTGTTCAATGAAGCTACAACAGGATATGCAAGTAATTGTGGTCCTTTCGTAAGAAAACACAATAACATAGCCAGGGGGAGGGATGTTGGATATAGCTTTAAAGGCAGCGCGGCTCCAGAGGGCAGGTACAAGTGCAGGTACAACAGGGATTGGAGGCGGCATAGCATGCAAAAACTGCAGCAGTTTTCCGTGAATATCAGCGTGGCTTCCGAGGTGCAGGTGCAACAGGGGTTGAATGTAGGAAACGGCAACCACTATAGCTTCAATGAAGCTTCACTGCGCAGGTGGTGCTGCGTGAAGGGTGGTGCTGGATATAACAGGTACTGTATGTAGCTTCCTGGAGGATGTGAAGTCATCGGGAAGGGGCAGGTGTCGCTGTGGGGAGGATTAGGGTATGGCAAGCGTAGTAGAATCCTCGTGGACGGCAGTAAGACTTTAGGGAGCAGTGGCAGATGCAGCTCTCGGTGGATGTGGCAAGCACTGTAGCTCCCGCGTCGAAGGTAGAAAGGTTGTAAGGGGTAGGTGCATGTGTAGTAGGGGGGGGAGGTAGGATAAGGCAAGCACTGTATCGTTTTTCACGAAAGGCAGCATTGTTTCAGGACAGAATGAGGGTGTGGTTATATGATATGATAAGCAGTGCGAAACTGTTGAACGGTAATGAGGCGTTTAAGGATCGGCGCGAGATTGTAATAAATACTGCAGAACGCTCGAAGTTTGGGAGCCCGCAACTGACACGTTATGTTTGGTCGCGTACAATAATGGTTTGAAAGTGCGTTTTGGTCACTCGACGCCCAAGGTGTTGGCGAATAACTTGATCCGTGTTATTCAAGTGCAGGCCAAGGTGTCGCAGTTCGCCATGGGGGTCGGACAAAGATGAACCCTTTTCTTCTGTGGGGAGTTGAAGGTTAAGCTCTTTTTATGGCAGTTCCCAACAAGTGTTCAATTCCGAAGAAGTATTAAATTGTACCAGCCGGTTCGTTTGTGACTGACTGGATGAGGTCTCGCAAAAGACGAGGACGAATTATGAAAAAAGTTCCGAAGCTTCAGGACTAGTTGTTGCAACAGCGCCATGTCTCTCCATGGAATAAGGCGATCCAAGACTGGCGGATTCCTTCGCTCGAGACTTAAGCAGCTCTCGGCCCCCATCGTGCTGCAAGGGAATAAAGCGATGCGGTTTGTCTCGTCTTGTGGACAACCTAAGGCAAAATATGCGACCTGCTCTCCACAGTTTTCTGCTGGATACTCAGTTCGGCCGTCGCATCCGTGTACAACCCGTTTCGCAAATTCAAACGTTTGGAGAATCAACAGTGGCTTCACCCTGCAATGAAAGTAAGCTCTCGAACGAAAGTTCAAATAGGAAATAAGGTCACTTTGCCATCAAGTAGTCTTCTGTTTCAACGTTGACCTCTTCCCGGCGTCACTCTTAATTCCATACAGCTTTTTCCCCTGGTTGATCCTTTTCTGCAGAAGACAACGCCTACTTCAATCACAGACTTAGTTTTCGAAGGAAGCAAACGCGAGCTAAAGCAGGTAACCCTGCACAAGCATACTGAACGTCTCCAGTATTCAAGAACAGGATTGTTCAAATACCCGTTCAATAAACATATCATCTCGTTATGGTAAGGTAGTATGAAGGGAGTTGATTCTGACACTATCTATTCCCTGTCTATGTATTTCAGTATGTGTAAAAGAAAAACCTCCGGGGAGCGAGATAAGGTGTAAAAACTCGCCTGGAAGTGCGGTATAGCTGCTATCACGAATCCTATTGAAAGGAGAATCACCACTGCTGTAATCACCTGCTACGAAGTTCACACTGGAAGCGTTAGAGCTTGGTCGTGATCCCCGAACACGTGATTCCAGGCTGGCGTGTTGGACGAATGGAGAACTCTGGCAAGGGCCTGAGAGAGCTGAGGCTTACAACTGCGGGTAAAAATTTTGCCCATTCAAGCAGTGCTTCTTCCCATGCATTGAAAGTTCCCATGATACCACGATATCTCAGCCACGAAGAATCCTCAAGCGCTTCAGGCGAGGGAAATGACGCCCCTAAGGCCCATACACATCGTTAGGGTTTCAATCGCGGGAGGCTAACTCTCTGACTATGACTCTCCACACGCCTACTCTCGTCCCCAGAGTTTAGACGAGCCGCGCTTCGCGCGGCTACCCGCGATTCGATTCGAGGGCTGCGTTACTTGATGATTGTGGAGCTCGTCTAAACTCTGGTCTTTCTCGTCAAAAGCCAGAATTTAGACGATAAATGTCTACCTTTTTCTTACGGACCTCGGCAGTCGGCAGCTCAACAACGTATTTCGCTCCCGACTGGCTCATGATGCCGATATGTTTATGGTCTGAGAGTTGAATATTTTGTTAATAATATCAGTAACTTTTGTTTTATGCGGCGAGGCCTCACTGCAACCTCAAGGACGTCAGCTTAAGCGCGTAGGCTTCTCGAAGATTGCGATACTTAATTCACGTGAACGTCATCTTCGCTAGTTCGTTGCATGAGCTATGGCGCTCGGAACCGAGCAAATGAAACTGATTTGGAAAGGTATTGCACTCCTCTTTTGGTTTCCGTGTTCTATGTTGGACCTAGGGCGGATGTTTGTTTGTTATTCACGTGTGAACGTAGAGCAGGCGCAGGCTCCGCTGTTCCTTGGGCATCTTTGATGTTTCATAGCATGAGCTACAGATGTCGGAACCGTACAATTCGAAAAGTTTTCGGCAGCTAAGAGTGCCCCCTTTCAGTTTAACTTGCGTACGTTAGCCCTAGGGCGGATGTTTGTGAGTTATTCTAACCACGGTTTGTGGCTGGCTTGTGCATTGCAGATAATTGGCCATCTTAGATATTTCTTCGAGGGAGCTATAGAGCTCGGAACCGAGCAAATGAAACTGTTTTGGAAAGGTATTGCACTCCTCTTTTAGGTCCCGTGGCGTATTGGAGCCCTAGGGCGGATGTTTGTTTGTTATTCACGCGTGAACATTGAGCAGCCGCAGGATCCGCTGTTCCTAGGGCATCTTTAATATTTCATAGCATGAGCTACAGATGTCGGAACCGAGCAAATCAAAAAGTTTTCGGCAGCTAAGAGTGCCCCCTTTCAGTTTAACTTGCGTACGTTAGCCCTAGGGCGGATGTTTGTGAGTTATTCTAACCACGGTTTGTGGCTGGCTTGTGCATTGCAGATAATTGGCCATCTTAGATATTTCTTCGAGGGAGCTATAGAGCTCGGAACCGAGCAAATGAAACTGTTTTGGAAAGGTATTGCACTCCTCTTTTAGGTCCCGTGGCGTATTGGAGCCCTAGGGCGGATGTTTGTTTGTTATTCACGCATGAACATTGAGCAGCCGCAGGATCCGCTGTTCCTAGGGCATCTTTAATATTTCATAGCATGAGCTAGAGATGTCAGAACCGAGCAAATCAAAAAGTTTTCGGCAGCTAAGAAGGCCCCCTTTCCGTTTAACTTGCGTATGTGAGCCCTAGGTCGGATGTTTGTGAGCTATTCTAACCACGGTTTGTGGCTGGCTTGTGCATTGCAGATAATTGGTCATCTTAGATATTTCTTCGAGGGAGCTATAGAGCTCGGAACCGAGGAAATGAAACTGTTTTGGAAAGGTATTGCACTCCTCTTTTAGGTCCCGTGGCGTATTGAAGCCCTAGGGCGGATGTTTGTTTGTTATACACGCGTGTACATTGAGTTGGCGTGTGCATTGCACAAAATAGGGTTTCGAAGCTCCTTCCTCAAGGGAGCTATGCAACTCGGATGAGGAGCAAGCGGTGAAGTTTTAAAAAGGTAATTCACTTCTCTTCACTTTCTTTGGCCTATGTGGGCCTTGGGGGAGATGGCAAAGTGTTGTTTTGATGTGTAGCGCAAAGCACGTGAGGCCATGCATACGCCTTTTAGATAGGGTTTTCAGACCCCACCCTTTCGAGGGGATCACTGTGTGACATCATAAAACGGAGCACATAGGTATGTAGAGCCGGGTGTGAGGAAAAGGGGGCACTTTTCAAAAGTGAATTTGCCTTTCTTATGCTCCTATGGCGCCCATTCTTAGGGTAGTGGGTAGGGTTCGCATAGGGCGGGACGTGAGCTCCTGCATCGCAGGGTTTCAGACCCCCCCTGTCGGGGGTATCACTGTATGACATCATAAAACGGAGCATATCGCTATGTAGAGCCGGGTGTGAGGAAAAGGGGGCACTTTTCAAAAGTGAATTTGCCTTTCTTATGCTCCTATGGCGCCCATTCTTAGGGTAGTGGGTAGGGTTCGCATAGGGCGGGACCTGAGCTCCTGCATCGCAGGGTTTCAGACCCCCCCTGTCGGGGGTATCACTTTGTGACATCATAAAACGGGGCACATAGCTATGTAGAGCCGGGTGTGAGGAAAAGGGGGCACTTTTCAAAAGTGAATTTGCCTTTCCTATGCTCCTATGGCGCCCATTCTTAGGGTAGTGGGTAGGGTTTGCATAGGGCGGGACGTGTGCTCCTGCATCGCAGGGTTTCAGACCCCACCTGTCGGGGGTATCACTTTGTGACATCACAAAACGGAGCACATAGCTATGTAGAGCCGGGTGTGAGGAAAAGGGGGCACTTTTCAAAAGTGAATTTGCCTTTCCTATGCTCCTATGGCGCCCATTCTTAGGGTAGTGGGTAGGGTTCGCATAGGGCGGGACCTGAGCTCCTGCATCGCAGGGTTTCAGACCCCCCCTGTCGGGGGTATCACTTTGTGACATCACAAAACGGAGCACATAGCTATGTAGAGACGGGTGTGAGGAAAAGGGGGCACTTTTCAATAGTGAATTTGCCTTTCTCATGCTCCTATGGCGCCCATTCTTAGGGTAGTGGGTAGGGTTCGCATAGGGCGGGACCTGAGCTCCTGCATCTCAGGGTTTCAGACCCCCCTGTCGGGGGGGTCACTTTGTGACATCATAAAACGGGGCACATAGCTATGTAGAGCCGGGTGTGAGGAAAAGGGGGCACTTTTCAAAAGTGAATTTGCCTTTCCTATGCTCCTATGGCGCCCATTCTTAGGGTAGTGGGTAGGGTTTGCATAGGGCGGGACGTGTGCTCCTGCATCGCAGGGTTTCAGACCCCACCTGTCGGGGGTATCACTTTGTGACATCACAAAACGGAGCACATAGCTATGTAGAGCCGGGTGTGAGGAAAAGGGGGCACTTTTCAAAAGTGAATTTGCCTTTCCTATGCTCCTATGGCGCCCATTCTTAGGGTAGTGGGTAGGGTTCGCATAGGGCGGGACGTGTGCTCCTTTATCGCAGGGTTTCAGACCCCCCCTGTCGGGGGTATCACTGTGTGACATCACAAAACGGAGCACATAGCTATGTAGAGCCGGGTGTGAGGAAAAGGGGGCACTTTTCAAAAGTGAATTTGCCTTTCCTATGCTCCTATGGCGCCCATTCTTAGGGTAGTGGGTAGGGTTCGCATAGGGCGGGACGTGTGCTCTTGCATCGCAGGGTTTCAGACCCCCCGTGTCGGGGGTATCACTGTGTGACATCACAAAACGGAGCACATAGCTATGTAGAGCCGGGTGTGAGGAAAAGGGGGCACTTTTCAAAAGTGAATTTGCCTTTCCTATGCTCTTATGGCGCCCATTCTTAGGGTAGTGGGTAGGGTTCGCATAGGGCGGGACCTGAGCTCCTGCATCACAGGGTTTCAGACCCCCCCTGTCGTGGGGGTCACTTTGTGACATCACAAGACGGAGCACATAGCTATGTAGAGACGGGTGTGAGGAAAAGGGGGCACTTTTCAAAAGTGAATTTGCCTTTCTCATGCTCCTATGGCGCCCATTCTTAGGGTAGTGGGTAGGGTTCGCATAGGGCGGGACCTGAGCTCCTGCATCGCAGGGTTTCAGACCCCCCCTGTCGGGGGTATCACCGTGTGACATCACAAAACGGAGCACATAGCTATGTAGAGCCGGGTGTGAGGAAAAGGGGGCACTTTTCAAAAGTGAATTTGCCTTTCTCATGCTCCTATGGCGCCCATTCTTAGGGTAGTGGGTAGGGTTCGCATAGGGCGGGACCTGAGCTCCTGCATCGCAGGGTTTCAGACCCCCCCTGTCGGGGGGGTCACTTTGTGACATCACAAAACGGAGCACATAGCTATGTAGAGCCGGGTGTGAGGAAAAGGGGGCACTTTTCAAAAGTGAATTTGCCTTTCCTATGCTCCTATGGCGCCCATTCTTAGGGTAGTGGGTAGGGCCATACATGAATGCCCTGCAAATACAGGACGGGAGAGGGGTCCCTAGATCCCCCATACCCTAAGCGGATGCCCCTCTCAAGGGCTTAGGAATCAGCCCAAAGTCATATATATGACTGTGAAGCTGAGAGGCAAGGATTTTGGCGGGAAATATTGGCAGAATTCGATGAAGTATCCGGATTCAAAACACCCTATTCAGAAATTTGAGATCTACCTTTATGCTCTTATCATCTTCAAGTGGTGTTATCTTCATGATCCCTTGACCAAGGAGGATCGGCATGGGAACATCCAGAGCGTCTATGAATGTTTAAAAACATCTAAAGACTACTTCGATGGCATGTTCAAGAGTGATGGAGTCCCATTGCCATTGGTTGATCATTTCGTGGTGGACGGTGGTGCTACGAGGATGCCAGAGCATGCGGAGAAGTACTTGGACATCGAGGGGCATTCACGGGCGGCTGTGGAGAGAGCGTGCGATGTGGTCCGCGCGGTGCAAGTGGAGGCAGAACTTGCCATTTTGGCAAATGCGGCGAAGTGAGCATTCGTGTGTGTCATCGGAAGCGCTCCTGTGAGAGTCAGGATGGCGGCTGGTGGTGTAAACCCTGCACGTGTGTACTCATGGTGTGAGGAGGAAAGCGATGCTCTACGCCCAGAGACCGAAGTTGATGAAGGTGGGGATCAGGAGATGGCGGAGCTCATGGCGAATGGCTTTTTGCCCTTGGGCAGTTTGTCTGAATTGGAGAGGGAATGCATCGTAACTGATGGGACGCCGCAACACAGCCTAGCGGTAGAGGAGTACGAGCGGTGGATGCGTGAGAGGACTGGAGACGCTTTCGTGCTTGCGTTCGCGCATCGTGTGAGTAGGGATCACGCGAGTTATTTGGCATGTGAGTTGGAGGAACACTCTTTTGATGGCACAGACTTATTGCTTGGCGGGGTGAGGGCATCGATATCCGATGATGAAGCCATCAACATCGCGGTCATGCAAAATCAGATTTTGTGCACTGATATTGAGGTGGAACGAGTAGCCATTCGAGCGAGATTGGCTGATTTCGAGGTTGGGTGCCAAGCTCGCTTACTACAAGCGGTCGTGGATGGTGAGGATGGCTTGAGATGGAGGCTTGGCAACGGAGTTGGGGGCGATGGAATGCAAGTGGAGGGTGGATGTTTTCATGCGGAAAACTTAAACCGGGCGGAAGCGATGGAGAAAATGAATGCGCTGCGGGCAAAGGCGGCGGAAGGGACATCGCAACCTGGTGACAATGGGTATATGTTGGCACAGCGGCTGGTGCCGATGTCTGGTGCGGTCGTGGTGGATTGCTGGAGTTGCAAATCAGTCAAGATGAGTTTTCCTAGTGGATCGAAGTTTGCAGGACACATACCGTTGGCGGCTGTGCGGCGTGCTGATCGGCAAGTTGACCATGACACGCCGGTAATTGAGCTGGGAGGAGTCGGAAAGGCGACTGGCCCTAAGCTTATATCGCTTTGGCTGACGACAATCGGGTCGCTAGCGGCGTTGACTGAGACATCTATGGCGGCATTGCATGTTCAAATGCAAGTTGCTGGGGTGAAAAACCTCAATCTTCGCAGACATCATGAAAACGCGCTTGCATTGCTAGCCACTGGCGTGGCCGATGAGGATCCCGCTAGTGAAGACGAGCGCGAGATGGAGGATTGCTTAACTTTTGATGATAGTGATGAAGAGATCGAGAGGAATTTGGTAAGTGATTGTGTGAATTGCAATATAGTAGCTAGGGATGTGGGTTAGTAGATGCCGATGTTGTAGGGAGTGGTAAAGATATCTCCCCCATGCATTTGTCCCCAACCTAGTGCGAGGGTAGTAGAATGCATGAAGGTTGCCTTGATATCATGCGCACTCAAAGTAAGTGAGAATGAAGGGTAGGTTTTGTGTGGTGTTATGGAACAGGGATGAGTGCATCTCGGTTGTTGAAGATCGCCAACCAACGCATTTTCAAGCACGCAGAGTTTCGTGGTGATCAAGAAGCTATTTGCACAGCGGCTGTCGGCGGAAGTGACATTTTGGCAGTTATGCCTACGGGGGCTGGAAAGAGCTTGTGTTACCAACTTCCTGCAACCATCGGATCTGGACTCACGGTAGTGATATCTCCACTACTATCCTTGATGCATGATCAAGTAACAACATTAGTCAGTAAGGGCATCGCTGCTATCAAGTATACTAGTGAGCTGACAGTTAACGCGAAGGCATGTTATCTAGATATGATAAAGCGAGGGATGATAACATTGTTATATCTTGCACCAGAGACATTAATCAGTGAGCAAGAGAAAGATGCCGATTTGACACGGGCACTTTTAGAAGTCCACGCTATGGCCAAATTGAAGCGGTTTGTAGTGGATGAGGCTCATTGTGTCAGTGAGTTCGGTGCAGACTTCAGAAAGGCATACGCTAGGCTCGGAGAACTGAGAGACCGTTTCCCGGACGTACCATTCACGGCAGTTACAGGGACAGCCACAGACAAGACAAAATCAGATATTAAAGTACTGCTAAAGCTTAAGAAACCCATGGAGTTTTGCACCAACTCGCATAGACCCAATCTGTATGTGAGTATCCTAGACAAGATTTTGGAAGATGAGACAGTTTCCGGGCAAAACATTGAAGGGAGTTGGCGACAAATACATAGTTTCATGATTGGATCAACCGTCCACCTCTGCTGGCATCGTCTATTGTATGACTCAAGTTCAATGTGAGAAGGTTGCAACCTGGTTGAGTCAACAAGAGCATACGGGTGCTTTAATCACGACGGCACACTATCACGGAGGAATGATATCTTCCGATCGTTCACAAGTGTACAAAGACTTTATGACAGGAAAAATCCGAGTAGTAGTGGCGACCAATGCCTTTGGCATGGGTGTAGACAAAGCAGACGTCAGGTGGATTGTACACCACACGATGCCACAATCTATTGAGGCATATGTTCAAGAAATTGGTAGAGCAGGAAGAGATGGCGAGCGGGCTAACTGCATGTTGTTGTTCTCACCAAAGAACTTGCAAAATATCAAAATCGTGTTTCAAAAGAATACAGAAAATCAAGAATCGAAACGAAGCAAACTCAAAGAGATGGGCAATTATTGTTTCAACATCAAAGATTGTAGACACCAAATGTTATTGGATCACTTTGGCGACAAAATCATTAAGTGTCACGAGGTTGCAAGATGTGTGACATTTGCATGACGCCAAGTGGACTTGTTTTGAAAGAGGCACAAGAGAAACGTGGCAGTGGTATGAAGAGACCTCAACGCTCATCGCATTCTTCAATAGAGCTTGGCCAGAGGAAGAGGCGTTAATGGAAAATACTATGTATTTAGTATATATATTTGGAATGTAAGCTTGCACTATATCGCAAATAGCATATCATATTGATAGCGGTAAAGCACCTATAGAGAAAGACGGGACCTCTCTTATATTGACGGCTAATAGCAACATGCCATTAAGTACCTTTCATGGCATGTGACACGTTGTAATGAACTAGGGGCAAGATGCTCATGGGATTCGCCGCGTCTTTCACAAGAAATAACCTTGAAATGAAAAAGTTATGACATTTTACTTTATTTTGAAACTGCAGATACCCTGTTTCGCTGGCCAACTGGTGATTTTGACACTGGTATCTCTTGTACTAGGAGTTCCAGGCATCTCCTGGACATGCGTCAAGCAGTAAACCTGCATTATATAACCCCCTGCTGCCACCATACAAATTTTAGGGGATTCGGAGGACCCCCCCTGACAAGTACTTCCAGAGTCTCCGGACGCCCATAAGCTCAATCTGCGTTACAAACCCTAAGTAATATTCGCGCTATTTCGGTCGGAGACTCGGGTTCAGGAGTACACTCACACACACAGAAGACCCCTCTTGCCTCCACCTATACATCATCATCATTTCTCTCTCTCGATCTTTGTATAAAAACGTAACGTGCGTGACGTAGGAACTTCCTACTCGGTGTCAGCATACCGATAAATGCTACGCCCAACTTAAGCCCGGTCCGTTCATTTTTAATAGTGGCAATTTTCCGAATCCGGCCGGTCCATATACGATTCAGTCAAAATACGATACATTCCTTTGTTGCTCCCGGGGAATCTCTTCGGACCTTCCGATGTTCCCGATCGAAAACATTGGACGGCTCAACTTTGATTGGGCACCCCTCTTCCCATACAAAATCTGCTCAATTTCGCTAATAACCTTTTCCTATGTTCATTATTATGAATTCTCCGGAATTATTCAGGGAATAACTCGGAATTATTCTCATCATTCACGTGTAGATACGGATCTTGACATCGTCATCCGATGACGACACCGACAAATTGTACAACCGTGAACCTATCTTCAAAACGATACACGGTATCAATATCGAATATGTACTCGATCACGAACCGCGAAGTCTTGGGTGCCTTTCGAGTGGCGGAAAGCAAGGAAAGAATAACGATGTTAAAACGAAGGAATAATTATAATAAAAGTAATGATTAATGTCGATGTCGTGTTATGTTCTTGAGCCTAAGATAAACAAGCAACGTTGGTATAAACGCGCGTGGGCGACGCGGCGGGCCATCTGAAAGCTGATCGTTCGATTATCTCATCATTCGCTTATATTTTACAAAGATGAAAGAATAAACAGTGAAAGAATAAACCGTAAACGCTGACTAAGCCATGACCATGACCGACGCTAATAATGTCATCATCCCGCTCTATCATTCGCGGTTTGGTTGTTTAAGTA